>PVJO010017510.1:0-38794 GCA_004026905.1 Hystrix cristata | reverse complement strand
TTTTTTTTTTTATTTGAAGGTGCTTATTTATTTTTTTTTCTTAGAAATATATGCCATTAAACCCAATGTCTTCACACTGAATGACATCCAAGGCTTCTTTTTATTTTTTTTAATTTTTTGTTTTATTTTTTTGAGACAGGATCTTACTAAGTTACTAAATTGCCCAGGCCGAGCTTGAATTTGAGATACTCCTGACTTAGCCTCTCAGAGTGATGGGATTACGGACGTGTATCACTATACCTAGTCCGAGTTATGCTCTTGGTTGTATTAGAAATTAAACCTGAAAAATGCAAATCTATTTTTCTCATTAAAGCATAATAAAACTCCATGACCTTTAATCATTTATAGAATTTTAATGTCAATGACTGTATTTTCTACAACAATAAAGTGGTATGGTGAGATTCAGGTTGTGTTTCACCCTCCAAATCTCTCAAATGCCTTTTCAAAAGAATATACTGGGAATCTCACATACGCTTGTATGATTAACGTATTGCAATGTCGCATGCCAAGTAACTTCTACTACTAAACTTGGTGGATACAGTAAAATTAAAAAAACAAAAATGAGACCTTTGTATAATTATGAAATTAGAATTAAAATTACGGATACCTTGAAGAATGTGAGGGAACCTATAACTATCTAGACAATGCACTTTGTACTTGATGAGGTTCTGTGTGTGTGTGTGTGTGTGTGTGTGTGTGTGTGTGTGTGTGTGTGTGTGTTATACATGCAAACATTGGTAGAAGTTTTGGGAAAAAAAAATCCAAAGGAAAAAAAATCATAAACTATCTTTTTGACACAGTCAAGTCCCGTTTGGCTTTTTTTTCACTAGAATGTATTCTCGGCATCTTGAGTTTGCTGTTTTCTGCAGAAATGTTGCAAGAGGTGAAGAAATTTTCTTCAATCCTCTTGACATTACTTTTGGGTGTTCCTCTGAATATACAATTCTCTTAATGGAGTAAGAACATTTCATTAGATGTAAGAATGTTAATCAAGCAAATTAGTATACTCAGGGAGCAGTCTAATGCCAAGCCAGGGAGACAAGGGCATTATGAAGAGGTTCTAGATTTGTCCTCTTTCAAAACTGCATTTTGAGTTTCTTTATCATTATTTTCTCATTCATTCTTTTGCCATTATTATGTTACCAACTTCCTTTCCTTGTCAATTTGCAGGAATATGTGCATATATATTTATTATACTAGTTTTTATCATTAATGTATTATACACATTTATTATTTATTATGCATACTTATTATTTATATTATCTCAGTTGTGGAATCATTCATTCTCAGCATATTTCTTCAAATGACCAAATCTTACTTTTACCTATATCTGTCCTCTATCTTGTTTAAAAGATTCATCAATTTTCTTGTTCTGTACTTTGAATTATGTGAAAAGAAATGCTCCCACAAACTGAAAGCATAGGCCATCTTCCCTACACTTACTTCTATTATATTTTTTTAACATTTACAGGTAGATTTCATCTATGCAGAATACAATTTTTTATACGGAAATGTAGAGAAAGTTTCACTGTTGTTATTTACATTCATAACACTAGTTTTCCTGATGCCTGGTTTATATTCTATGCTGTTATTACTTTGGCCCCTGTATTTGAAGTTCTCATGTAATTCAGCCAATTTCTGGTCTATTACTCACCTCACAATCCTTGCATTCATACTATGCATGGCTTTGAAAGCCCTTCTCTTGGAGACTAGTTAGCTCTATTCCTTTTCATTTTTAATGAGGACATAACTGTTTTGCATTTTACTACCCAGACAAATCTCAGAGTATGTTTCTGCAGTTTCTTGAAAGAACAGATGGGGATTTTGGTCGTTGTTTCTCTGTTAGTACACATTAAGCTTGTAGGATATTTGAGATTATTCGTGATGATATCTAAGATGCAGATAGCCACCTTTATTAATTTAAATGTTCCAGCTAGTTGACCTTGCATGTTCTTATGTAAATTAATCCCTAGTTTATTAGTACTTTTAACTTGTTACTACAGTTAATATTATTTTAATTATACTTAGAATTTCATTATTAAGGAGCAGAAAAATGCTACTGACCTTGCTAAATTAGTATCATAAATTAATCTTTTATTAAGTAGTCTCGACAAGCTTGCTTTTGAATCTGAGTTTTATATATATATATATACCTTCTTTTCTTACAGAAAACCACATTTTCTGCAACTAGAGGCATTTTTAACTCCATTTGTTTTACAACTTTTTTCACCTCACTCATGTATTTTGTTCATACTTTTTTTTGGGGGGGTTGGTTTTTTGTTGTTGTTGTTGTTGTTGTTGCTGGGGGTCAAACTCAGGGCCTTGACTTGCTAGGCAGGCACTCTAATTGCTGAGCAATATTTACTAGTAATGGTACAATATTACAGTATATAGCAATAATGTCTTGTATGTGTATATATCATAAAATATGATTGTATATGAATGCTATATAATGAAATGCGCATGCAAAATACTCTAGAACATAAAACTATTCTGTCTACTTATGAATACTGCATATCAAATAAAATTTATAACATTAAGAATACCATAATTTGAGAACACCTCATTGAAAAAGAAAACTTCGAAGCTATAAAGAAAACGTAATTTATACATATATAGAAAAACTAAAATTTCTCCACAGCAAAGAACCTTAAACTAACCTCAGAAAACAAAAATGATACCCAAGGAGTTATTCACTTTCAAGCTCTCCTTACTTGTCCAGAGTAGCTGTCTGCCATATCTGATATCTCTCTCTCCCTTCCCCTTCTCATTGCTCTCTTCTCTCTCTTCCCGCTTTCCCCACTTTCAAATAAATTGTCTTTTACTTTAAAAAAAGAAAGGTGATACCCAAAAAAGCCCAGAAACTCTTCCAGAGAAGACAAAATACAATTTTAAAGTGTTTGAGCCCTATTGTCTCAGTAGCCATTAAACTTTTTCATTATACAGTGAAAACAGGTGTCAGTATTATTTAGATCTGTGTACTATGAAAATTTTATTTAGTAAAAAAAAAAAAGATCGTTTCTCAGTGTCCTTAGAATAGTCTTTATAATTACATAGATATATGTGTGTGTGTGTGTATATATATATATCCAATATAAAATTCACAAATGCTCTAGTTTATTGCATATGTTTTCTCTTTGTATATCAGCACTCCATTCTTTCTATTTTCAAAGTCACAAAACAATATTTGTTTCACTTTCTTGATAGAGTGAGTGTTGGGGAATGTATGTTAGTTTTGTTCTGTTTTATTTTGTTTTGATTTTTCTGTAAGACCAAGTACCGAACACCTACTGTTTAAAGGATGAGACATTTTTTTTTAGCTCATGGTTTCAAAGGGTTCAGTCCATGGTTAGCTGGCTGCAAAGTGAGAAGATCATGGCAGAAGGATGCTCAACTCATGGTAGCTGGGAAGCAAAGTGAGAAGGGAGAAGAGTAACTGAGGAAGGAGACATTTGCTCACAGCAATTCATCTCTTCCAACCAAGTCCCACCTCCAGACAGCACATTCAGCCATGATCTCATTGATGGGTGAATCCACCGAGTATAGTATTGCCCTGATCCTATCATCTAAAAGCCACAGCTCTGAACACATGAGACTTTTGTGGCCCATTTTTGATCCAAACTCTATTAGATGGACATATACCAAAATACATTATTATTAACACTCCTGGTGTTATTTTTCTTTCTTTTTGTTTTAGATAGCAATTTTGCTTAAATTATCCTAATTAAATGACTTCTATGTTACCAAAACCTGAATCATTCAATCTGCAAGGGAAAAATTTTACCATTAAAATTTAAAAATAATTATTTCAATCATAGTAGCAAATTTTATAATCTGGTGTCCGTGTCCCAAATGTCGGGTAAATGCAATTCCACATTTACCCGGATCAAGGTGAGGGGAGAATTTCCATCAATGTATTGTCTGTGGATTAGGAGAGAGATGCAGAATCCCGAATTTGCATTGTAAAGCCCAGAAAGCAATTTTACCTGGATTGTGCTAAGCCATGACTTTCTTGCAAACTGGTTCTTTGATTCAACATTGATTTTTTTTTTTCTGTTTTTCTGCCTTTGAGTCCAAATTTCCTAACCCCATGAATTTGCCATTTAGTTGCTTTGTAAATGAACCTTTGGTGCAGATGGCTGAAGATCAAATCGTTCACATTCATTATTCTATCCATGTGAAGAGTCAAGTCTTGTTAAAAACAATTAGAAGAAAAGAGACGTCCTGACTTAATTGACAGACACTGTCAAAATCCTTTTCCTCCAGACAATTCTGGCTCTTTAATATATATTTCACTAGGCTGGTTGGAGCTTAATCATTTTTCTTTGCTCTTTTATGGATTGATGTTAAGAATGCAAATGAAGAATAAAAGGTGGAAAAAAAGAAATCTAAGCAAGCTTGTCATTCATTAAATTGTATAACCAGACAAGGAAAAATATAGGCAGCCATACAATTATTTTTAAAAGCTTAAAGTATTGTAATTATTGTGATTCATTAAGTGTTACAATATTAATTGGCTTATAAAAATTAAACTCATTCATTTAACATATATGTATTTTGCTCCTTCTAAGGTCAATGTATTAAATTCCAACACATTTGCTCTCCTTAATTTGTAGAAAATGTTTTACTATAAAATTTTTTATAGAGGTATAAATTTCTTAGACTCAGTCCTATCAGAAAATCAATTATTTTTTCTAAAGGCTGAAAATGAAATCCATATCATGACACAGGCAAGGAAGTGCCTATCAATGAACCATAACCCTAGGCTGGGACACTGATTTTAAATGAGATAAATCTAGACCAATTTGAAGAAAAGAAAGGTGGAAAAATGGGTGGGAGAGATGGAGGGAGGGAGAGAGGAAGGAAGGAAGGAAGGATGGAAAGAAGGGAGGGGAGAAAATCAGATGTTATTTTGTAATGTCATCATAAAAGTCCTAATTCTTTTTTTTTTTTTTTGAGCATAGTTAAAACCATTCATGGAACTGTGTCCAACTAAGATAGGATGGAAGAAATAAAAAGTAGGTAAAAAGGAGACAAGAAAAATCATAACTGATAATTGTACTTTTAAGAAGATTATACTTGCTCAGACCCAGTCAAATTTACCACAGGGCATCAATATCTATATTTCTTTGGTTACATTTAGGCTACTTCCTTTCCAGAACCACCACATCCAAAATTCCTCAGGAGCAATGAAAGTCTATAAATTGTCTAAATTAAGAAAGTAAAGAGCAGGAGGAACCTATTTGCAAGATGAAGGGACAGGTTGAAAGAATTCAAAGAATGCTTAAATTATCTATCAAAAAAAAAAAAAAATGAGGGCTCACCTATAATATGGGCCCGTCCCCTTCTGGTGGAGTTTCTACCCCTTCAAGAGAAGCATAAACATTCTCTGTTCCAGGAAATAATGTGCTTTTCTCTTGAAGGTCCACACTCTGTTTCTTTTAAGTGGGTACTTTTAAATTTATGCTCCTTAGGTCTCATACTAAGTAGCTCTGAAAAATCATTTTCCTTGAGTTCTGGGAGTCTGCAAATTCAAAAACCTATTCGATGGGCAAGGTGGGTTAGACTCCCTATCCCAAATTCAAGAACCTTTCTGGACCCTGTCTGGGGCCGTAGCAACCAGGAATATGCTATTAAACATGGCTAATTATTAGGTTACAAATATGAGTGATCATAAAAGGAAAGATTGCATGATGCTTCTGACTGTCAACATGAAAGAGAAGGATTTTTCACACTTCAAGTGTGACTCATGCAGGAATATTTCTGAACTGAGTTACAGCTGGAAGATTCCTGAGGTTCAGTGATTTTGTAAATGTGCTTGCCTTTCCCAATTCTGGTCATAACAAAAGCAGCCACAGATACCGAGTTTATTATTTTTTTTATGAAAAGTGCAAATACTTGCTTTAGTTCTTAAAGATACCTTCTCTGCTGGGAGGACATTGAAGACAGTGAGTTTCATTTGATCATCTTGAGAATGTATGATTCCATCCCACTAATTGCCATATTTTGATGGATCTAATAAATCTCCTATGAATAAAATATGGCTAAATGTTAAAAGACTACAAGGAACTTAAGTTTGGTCCCAGCACAATGGTAACTGAATTCAGTAAAGTGATATTCAAGTGGGTTGAAGTATGAAGGCTGAGAATGGGACATTAATGGACTAGTACAGACCCTCTCTTAAAGAGTATGTTCTATGATGTAGACAGGGGGTGAGAATCATGTTGAAGGATTGTTTTGTTACATCATAATGAGTCTTAAATTGTCCCTGCTCCAGTTGCATGAAGAGGTGGGGGGTCATACAACCTCTTGAAAAAGACCACAGAGCATCAGAATGAGAATGTATAATAGACCTAAGGTATCAACCTCCTGATAATATGAAGTTTTAGGTTCTAGCAGGTCCCATTAGGCTTTGGCTTTTCCTAACTGTGACTGTAATCTTGTAACTTCCTTAGATTGAGAAATGCTTAGCAGGTGAGTAGCGCATACTGTTGGGGGTGTCTGGGTAGGTCGTGGAGGCTTGCTCTTGGATACAATATATGGTCTCTCTCCTTTTCCTCTCTGGCACAATTCTCCTGCTGTGCTTCCTGGCCGCCATAGCCTGAGCAACTTTGCTCCACCAGGCACTTCCGCCATGATGCCCCTGGCTTGATGCCAGCTCACGTTGGAATTAAACCAGTTGGGTGTTGGCTATTCTGCCTCAGTGATGAGCAAGTTGACTAATATGATGACCAACATCCTTTAGGAGAAGTAAGAATAAGCCATAATCTCTTATAAGTCATAATCTCTTATAGGTCAAAAGAGAACCAAATGAAACAAAGAAATACTAATATTTAAGTGAAATAAAAGAAATACGGTTCTTTCTTGCTATCCACAGGAGACTGTTTCCCTGACTCCCCATAGAAACCCAAATTCTTTGATATTCAAAATCCCTTATGTAAAATGGGAATTTGAGTATAAGCAATGCACATTTTCCCATATATTTTAAATCATGCCTATATGATTTATAATACTTAACACACTGTAAGATCTATGGAACTAGTTGGTATATGGTATTATTTAGTGAAAAATGACAAAACAAAACAGTGTGTACATGTGCATTAGAGATATAGTTTATTGTGAGTTCTTTACTTTTCCCTTTCTCCTCTACTTTCTCCTTTCCTTTCTTGTTTTCCTTTCTTTATTTTGTTCTTTCTTTCTTTCTTTCTTTCTTTCTTTCTTTCTTTCTTTCTTTCCTTCTTTCTATTTTCTTTTTTTGCTTCACCTCTCAGGATCAAGGATCAAACCCAGCACCTCATGCATGCTACCACCAGGGTTCATCCCTGTCCTATTTCTGAGTATTTTACTAAGAAGTGGTTGACTCTATGGGTCTGGTGCTCACAGAGGTCTGACTGTTTTTAAAATGACTTTACCATAGTCCCAATCCTCTGTAAAATTAAATATATTTGTGGAGGGTAGTCATTAGAGAACTATGTCATATTTAGGAACATTTAGGCAATTTACCCAGAGTATGCAGTGTTAGGAATCAAGGTTTCTCTCGTAAGGTAAAGGAAAAAGAAGTCTCCACTAAAAACATAATTTCGAATCTGAAATTCCAGGATAACCTGAGACCTGTGCTCATGATAAGAGCCATATTCACATTGCAGATGGGAAGAGAGTTGGATCTATAGCCTCCTTGATGGGGACTATATGTATGACTCTGGGCAATGAATTCTCTGGAGTGGCTCTAAGCCATGCTTATATGAGGACAGTACCTTAGTTATTGCACAAATTTTTGATCATTATGCTGTAGAATGTGTGTTGCTATAGTCTGCATGCGGAATGTTCTGGAATGTTTCCCAAAGCCCCAAGTGTTGAAGCTTTGTTTGGCACTGTTGGGAGGTGGTGAAACCTTTCGGAGGAAGCCTCTAGTAGGAAGAAGGGAAGTTACTGGATGTGTGACCTTAAAGGGGATATTGGGACTCTGGTATCTTATTGCCTTTGCTTCCTGGTTGCCATGATGTGAGCAGAGCTGGTCTACCCTGACCATTCGCCATGATGTTTCTGCCTTATCACAGACCGCAAACCAACATGGCAACTGACCATGAACTAGAAACTGAAACTGTGGACTGAGATAAAACCTATCACCCTTATAAGTTGATTATCTCAAGGTGTTGTCACAAGCGACACAAAGCTGACTCTTATACCCCTCAAAGGACCTCAGTTTGATGTCTTCTTTCTTGGCCAGACTGGAGTTCTGGGTTTTGGAAGAAATAAAGAGGGATAGACCCATGTGTGTCACGTAATATAAAGAGTGCTTAATACCCATAAGATTGATGACTGTATCATCCAAGTTAATTTTTAGCTCCAGGGTGGCATAGTATTTTTTCTTCAAGTTTCTCTACTATAAAAATATTGTTTCTTTTTCCCACACAGTAGTCTGTAGCAGAAAGTAGCTATGTATAAATCGCACACAATAGGTTGAATTTGATTCTCTTTCTTGAGGGCAAATTATTAACTTGAGTTATTTGCATTTTTCCTGCATGAAGAGTTCACTGTTCCCTCATAATTCCTGTATGAATTTATTATAGAAGGTTGAAAGTCCTATAAACTCATCCATGGTAACAAATGGATGACCTCGTAACAGTCCTCTTCCATTAGTGAAAACAATCTAAAAAAGATAAGGCTAGTGAAGTTGCGTGTATATTTGTTTTGAAGAATTGTATAGTAGCTCTTTCAACCACAGAAAATTCCAATCTACCTAACATCTAATTACTTGTTTCAGATGCAAAACAAATGTAGGTTTGAGTTGATTTGGTTTTTACTAGTTTGTTTTGTTTTTAACTTTTATTAGTATATATTTGGTTTTCATAATAAATATATTGATGTTAGTGAATGGGTGCATATACATATGCATCTTGATGTTTTTTACTTCTCAACCCCTCCCTCCTCTTCCTCTCCATCCCCAGGTCTCCTTCCCACCTCTGCAAAATCGATCTCCCTGCTTCCAATCATCTGTCTTTTGTTTGCTCTTTAAATGAGTTATGCTTTGGTTTTCTTATAAGAGAAACCGTACCATATTTAACCTTCTGAATCTGATTTAGTTCACTTAGCATTATGCCCTCATTTTCCTACATCTTCCTACATTTTTATTTGGTTTGAGTCTCTGGATAATGACAATAAAACAAACTTTAGTATGTGTAACAGACCAAGTGTAAATGGTGATGTTCCAAAGGTGATGGCTTAGATTTACATTTTTCCTGTATTTCATAGTATTCAGATATTGCTGACCTAATTATTTCACTTCTGTGTATCTCAGTATCTTCTGGTGGATAATAGTACTATATGCATTTTATAGTGATGTGAAAATCGGAAAAAAAAGTAATATGAGCATAGAATTTTGTGTAATAATTGTTATGGACTGTACTTTACATTTTGTTTGTCTTGGGTTACAAATAAGCATTGAACGGCCATTGTTTTTCATAAGAGCAGCTTCAAATTTGTGCATAAAGAAGTTTATTTAGTAGGACTAATTACTGGGAATATCCTGATTTTAGTGGAATTTAAAGGCAGGCATATCATAGGTGCTTGGGTTATTTCCAGGATTTTAGGACAAACCAATTACAGAAATTGGCATCCTAATATATATAACAGGTCACCTAGTACCTGGATTTGTGTTCCAATGTCCCTTTGACATTGCTTGACATTGTTTATGCTACAAAAAATGAGTGGATATTAGAACAGAATATATAGGTAGGAAAGTCATTATATACCAGAGTTATTTGTCAAATATGAGACTTCTATTTAGATAAAGTACAAAAAAAGATTGATATAGATATATTTTTATAGATGAATCAACTTAAATATTCCAGAGTGATTTTCTTTCAAAGTAATAAATGTTTTGTAGAACACGATGTAATTGAAATGTGCTATTTTTGCAAAGACTACAGGAAATGGCGAACACGAGCAAAACTAGCAAATTAGACAAACTTGATTTAAGTTGTTTATTGTTTAGGCATTTACCAGTCGCAAAAAATTGGTTTCTTCATCATTCTAAAGCCACACTGTCCAGTGAAATTCATCTTCCTGAAAAGTTTTGATTCAGAAAAGCGAGGAGAGATTGAATATAATTCTGGATAAAATTTGCCTGAAATGTTTTGCCCTGTTTTTAACACTGTCAAAGTATGTAGCCTAGTGAATCTGTTAAGATCATCTACAGTCGTGATAACCATATTTTCCCCTTCCTAAAAAAAAAAAAAAAAAAAAAGAAGAAGAAAGTATTAAATACATTCCATAACAATATAGTAAGTTGCTTTCTCAGATAAGAATAATAATTATCATTTGGGATCTTTTTTTCCAAAGAAGATTGTCTTCTAGCTGATGATCATTACTTTATAAGTAAAAGAAATAATAGTATTTTTTTCAGTTCATATTATCAGTAGAGTTAGACTTGTTAAAAAAAAAAAAATACCTACAGTGGATATCTAGTGTACCCCATAATTAATGGCAAGATGTTTTATAGGTGTGTCTTATAAATTGTAAAAGATGTCGCATAATTTTAGAGACCAAAAATACACGTGTTAATTCTTAACAAGAACATCTCCAGTTTCCTGGCGTAAAAATATCCTCCGGGAATTTGTAACACAAGAGGCAAAATGATCGCTCTACTCCGTGGGAGGTGTGGGCCGCTGAGATGAAACAAGTCCTTATAAAGAAAAGGTAAGAATTAAGTAACACTCACCTGATTCTTCGGTCTGCTGCTGCAGGAAAAAGTGGAACATTGGAAGAAGATGTCTAGTATATCTGCAGCCAGGGGAAGGAAGTTCTGGGATTTGTCTATGGTCAACCTTCCACTGTGTTCCGGGGTGCAATGGTCAGCATTAGAGATGAATATGAAAGGATTAAGCCTGCGGAAGCATTACTTCGGGATAAGTCTGTTAGGGTGTTTGTGAACAGACTGAAATTTATGTCACCTGAGTAAGTGGGAAAAGTCGACCTTTCACCAGTATTGGTGAGCACCGTCCACTGGGCTGAGGTCCAGATATAATGAAAAGGCAGGAATGAGGTAAAGTGGCTCTCACTCTCTAAAGGAGTTGGGACACACTTCTGCCTCTGCCCTTGAACATCAGAATTTTTAGTTCTCTATTCTTTGGACCCTGGACCTTGCAACAGAGAACTTCCTGGGTTCTGAGGAATTTTCCCTGTCCTGAGAGTATACAATTTCAGCTTCTCTAGTTCGGAGGTCTGTCAGTAGAAAATTAAGCTACTAAAATCTCAGAGTCATCAGATTGTAGATCGGCTGCCCTCAGACTCCTTAACCTCTGTGTGTTTTGGGACAAGGTCTTGAAAAGTTACTAAATTGGACAGGTATTGCTTTAAATCCTCCTGCCTCAGCTTCCCAATGTTCTGGGATGAAAGGTGTGCACCACCGCACCTATATTCAGCATCATCCATAATTTCATGAACCTATTTTTCTAAAAAATTCCTTCATATCTCTGTCTTTGTCTGCATAGCATCTATTTATTATCTTTTTTTTTTTTTCTTTTTTTGTGCTGGAGATTGAACTCAGGGCCTTGTCCTTATGAGTCAAACCCTCTGGCCACTGAGCTAAATCCCCAGCCCCTTTATCATCTATTTAATCTCCACCATCTATCAAATTGCCATCTGTTAAGTATCATGTATTAATGTTCCGTCTGTCTTTTTTCTATTGTCTGTCTACTACAGCCAATCACCTGTCGATCATCAATCTAGCTTTTATCTCTCACGTATATATTTATGGATCGACTGGTTCTGTCTCTCCACGAAACTCTGAATGTACGCGAGTCTATTAGTCAGTTTTCCTTTTGCTGAGGGAAATGCCCAATTTCCACAATTTAAAGGCAGAAAGCTTCAAGCTAGATGTGATGTCACATGCCTGCAATCCCAGCACTCAAGAGGCTGAGACGGGAGGATTGTCATGAGTTCAAGTGCAGCCTGGGCTAAATAGTGAGTTCATGGCCGGCCGGGACTACAGAGCAAGATGCTGCCTCAAAACAAAACAAAGCAAAGCAAACCCAGGGAGTTGGGGGTTTTGTTCAATAGCAGAGCAACTGCCTCACAAGCACAAGCCCCTGAGTTTGGTCCCCAACCCGCCCCCCAAAACTAAAACCTCAGAATTGTGCTCTCCCAATCCCACACCACAAAAATGGAAGCTGATTTGGGCAATTCTATTCTTATCCTGATCTTCTGGTGCACTTGTAAAAATCTCAAAGCCAACTATGAAAACTTATTGTGAGTTAAATAAGCATCAGGTAAAGTAGATAATGTTGAGCAGAGATTGGAGAGAAGGGAGTGTTGGTTTCCTTTTAGTGGAGTGCACACATGTGTGTGTGTGCATGTGTGTGTGTACATGTGTGTACAAAGGCACTGAGACTCACAAGGTAAAAAGGTAAATCATGGTTTGGCTAATATCAGATGCAGGCAATGAGAGATCCATGCAGGAAACCCACTGAGCTTGTTTAGACGTGGGCAGGCACATATCCCAGGTAGAAAAGTGCCACACATTTTCCATTTTCCAAATGGACTTCAGGGCCCATTGCTGCCTGGTGCCGGTTTTAATGAAACAGAGCAGATTGAGTGTTCTATTTTGTATGTTTACCAGACCTACTTTTTCTAGAGCATGGCTAAGAAAAAGTCTAGGTTGCTTCAAAAATAGCAGAAGTAGCAACATACATCTGCTCACTTATCTCTTTCTTCTCTTAAGGGTCAGAATGTAATGGCCGTCTGCCACTTGGTTTTAGTTCTCCTGCACAAAACCCCATGAAAAATAGGTCTGCTAATACAGGAAAAAAAAAAAATGGAGTTCTTATTTTAGTAACTTCTGTGGGTATAAAGGATTCAGTGAGCACTTTTTTTCAAATAAAATTTAGGTGTCAAGTAAAAATCATACTGGCTTTGTAAAAATGGATTTCTGTGTACTGTGTGAACAATTACCAAGAAAAGTAAGCAATAATTGCAAACAAATCCTTTGAAACGTAAAGTGCAAGCTTGTTTGTCCTCTACTGGCAAATCGTTTTCGTATATTTGAACCAGAGCATAGCAAATAAAACTGATCAACATGGTGATTGAGTTCCTTAGTTATTTAAAATCTGCACCCTACAAAGACATTGCATAAAAATGAGCTTTGAAAAAGAAAACTCAAGGGTTTTAAACACTATTACGAATAGTTTGAAGCTGTGATATTTTTTAAATGCCTCTTTATTTTATTCTCAGCAGATCTACAATTCTAGTGCCATGATTATCTGTGTTAAAATTATTTTTAAAATCTGGATATGAAATATATTGATTTCATTTTTCAGACTTGAGTATTCTACTAATGATTCAACCAAAACGCGTTAGTTTTCATGAATCAAGATTATAGCTCTTCAGTTATAAATTAAAGAGTGATTGAAATAATCTATAGGGTTATTTTATTTCTCTAATCTCATAGTATCACAAGGCAGAGAGACATTTAATTGCTTTGGGAAACTCAACTTTCCAACTGTGAATCAACCTTGACTTAAGCATGAAATTGCAAAGAAAATAATCTCCCGTATCACTCTCGTGCGAAATGTAAGATGAAAGTTCTTAACTGATCTGCAATAAACAATTGCAGCAAATTAGAGTTTAACAATTAGATTAGATCGTTGTTTCTGTGAATGAGAAATATCCATTCCCATGCGTTCCACTGACACATTTACTATGTTTTACCTTTGAGTTGGTAATCATTCTTCCATGGGCTAATCTGCTAAAGTTCTAGAATATGTTATTACTCATATCTGTTTATTTAGAAGGGCATTCTTTAGAGCAGTGTTGGTGAACCTATGTCACAGGTATTATTTGTTTTTTTCTTTTAAGATGAGAGATGTTAATGTGTGAGCTGTTTCTTTTTTTGTTTTGTTTTGTTTTTGTTTTTGTTTGTTTTCCTAAACTAAAACAGTACCTATTCAGGTCTAATTACAGTGTTAACACTTTGTGACAAATAAGTGGGTTTTGGATTGCAGTTTGGGTACTTGTCTCTAAAAGGTTCGCCCTCACTCTCGTAAGGAATTTCTTGAATAAAAAGAAGCTGCTTTGGAACTCTGTGGAGAAAAGATTTCTTACAGACAAAAGAGACACTGCAACTAGGAATAAAAGAAAGAAGTTCATTCAGAAGCTAAAATACTTTACAGATACCTCAGAAGACCTTTCCAATAGCAAATGACAATTAACTGATGCTCATGCTGTGTCAAAGTGCCTGCCTGTAGCATTCTGCAGAACAAAGTACTCACCTTCCCTTCCACCATAAAAATCCCTCACTTGGAACATTATTTGGTAAAGCTAACTCCAAATCTTTTCTCAGACATACTGCTTAGTATATAGAATAAGAATGTGGGATGCGTGGTTGACGATAGAAAATACATCACAAAGACTCTCAGGTTATCCATATAATAGTATAGAAACAAAAAAAAAAGGTAAAATTGCTACATCAACATGAGATACATCCTCTTCTGACGGTGTGGAGAAATTACCATAAATATGGCAGCAATGGGTCAGGGTGTGAAGAAAGCAGAATGAACACTAAGCACCTAGTAGGGCAGCAGCAAAATACGTAAAGCAAACATTGATGGAAATATGAAGGAATAGACCACGCTGCAATCATTGTGATTTTAATAACATTTTTCATTGAGTAGAAAAATATTTTTAAAGAGTTTGAAAACTTGGAACAATATGCCAAGCAACTAGACTTTGAGAGACTTAGAAAGCCAGAATATTAAAGAAATGGCAATTTGAGTTCTATTTATCAAAATGGCTGTGGTGACCCCCAGGATTATGATTTTTGACTACTTTTCTCATGAAATCTTTTTGATTCTAAGCTCTATTTTCTAAAACCTACTTTAGGGCAATATAGCCACCTTCAGCACATGTCACCAATAAAGAATGTCCATCTTTATTTCTACCATTCTTATATAGTTTGAAATGAAAAGGAAGGTTTCTGTGTGTCTGAATTCTAGGATCATAACTTGAAGGTTTTTTTTTTTCTTGTTTACCATTAAAATTCTGGGTATGTTAAGTGGCAATAAGCATTGAAAGAAAGGATTTGTTTTCCACAAGTTATTTGCTTTCTGCAGCTGTACAGCAGAGTATTAATTTAAAGGGACTGTTCACACCATCTCTTATACTTCCCTGAGCAGAAAGAGCGTACTTTCCACATTTCTTTAAATCAAATTTTGAACACTTTTGAAATGTGGGTATATTTCAATAATTTCTAAGTCTTTTTTGTTCTCTTCTTAGTGTTTCCAATACATAATAATGATAGCCATTTGGGGGGATTTTTGCATGCATATATTAAGTGTGACTGAAAAATGAATTAATACTCATTTTTTTTTATTTTTAACTTACACTAAAAGGCACATTGCTTTTAGTCTCCTCCAAATATTTCCTCTCATTCTGGACATACTTATCCCAGGATTTTTGCTGCTTTTTCAAGCAGTTCTAGAAATTCTGTTTTGTGCGTTTCATTATGAGGTGTGATTTTAAAATGTGATGAACGCTGCTGGCGAGCACCATCCAACAGAAAGGCAGCTCATGAATGCATGATACTGTGTCCTCATCCACGTTATTCACCAGACCTGGCACTTTGCACCTTCTAGCCCTTCCCCAAAGTCAAAATGGACACGAAAGGTCAAAGTTTTTAATCCTTTCAGGACATTGAGGCAGCCAAGAAAGAGCAACTAAAGACACTCAGGAAAGAGGGCTCCAGAGCACCTTCAGAAGGTAGCAAGGACGATGGGATAATCCTGTTTGAAGTAAGGGGAAATTTTTGAGGGATTAAGGGCAATGAATTTTTTACTGTAATATGTTTTTGAGAAAATATACATCTATTTCGATCAGTGTCTATATCTTGATTATTTTCAGTCCCTAATTCTAGCGTCTCTTCCCTCCCCTTATTCTTTTCCCCATCTCCAAAAAGTCCACCTTCTTATTTGCCTATATCACCCCTTCATTGTACTCATTTATTTATAATGTGGGTTTCTCATATAAGCGATGGTCACTCGTTTGACTTAGCATGATGACCTCAAGTTCTTTGACGGCAGTTGTTAGTGACCATCCTTTGCCTTTGAATTCTAAGTCAGACAGCCCTTAGATAGGTGACCAAGTTTAAAAATGAGGACTAAGTACAAGCCAATTCATCATGCCCATGATGATGTCCCTCCTTCCATTAACGGGAAAAAGCATGTTTTGCTTTGGTTTTTAAATTAAGGCGAACACAATTGCTTGACATATTTCAGGGATGTGAATGCTGCCCCAGTATCAAGGGTTCGCGGAAAGACAGTTCTGGGAAGAGCAAAGGAATAAGCCTAAGGCAATATATATATATATATACACATGTATATATATATACACACATATTTTTTGTTCACAGTAGAAAGTTGAGTCATTGTTAGTAATTCAATTAATTTGCTAATTGCTCTTCTCTCTCACTGAACTCAAGTTTCTTCTTTGATGTGACATGTTATTTTTTAAAAGTATTTTTTAATACAAGAGTGGTTTTCTTCTTTTGCAAATTGATTGCTTTGCTTAATGTTTTTGAGGGAAAGAAAGAATATTAAAGTGGCAATTAACATCCAATGACATATAATATTTTCTTAAACACTAGAATTATGTTTCTCTTTTAATTTTGTCTTCTGTGTGCTTGAAAAAGAAAATCCGTATTAGGAAGAACATGGTTTTAAATCATTCTGTACATGTTTATATGGGTGTGAAATAAGTATATTTCCATTTATGACAAGTATTTTTTGTAAAATATTGAGGTGACTCAGAATTTGATTAGAGGAGAATTTCTACTGAATATAAAAAGTTACATTTGGGGAAATCATAGGCTACATTGCGTCATAGACTATGTATTTCTGAGGTGCAGCTGAGTGTTCAAACACTATTTTTTTTTATTTACACTGTTGGAATTCAAGCCCAGGGGCTGTCACATGCTCGGCAAGAATGCTAAAACTGAAAAGTCCTTGGTCTAGAATTTTTTAGAAGAAGCCCTAATAGCACCATGAGAAAGGATATGTCAAAACACATAAAGTATTACAATGCGAAACCAGAAAATGGTGCGGACACACCCAGGCAGATGAGCTTATGGCGAAGAAGCTCTATTTGTCTCTATTTCCTCCCTGAAAGATAATATTGTTGGAAATCCCAAACTGTGGTTGGATATCATCTGAAATACACATTTTGAGATTTTGGAATATAATTACATGAAACTGTAAGTATGTTGGATTGAACACATAGGTCATTAAGAGGCAGAAAAAGATCTCTCATATTCATCTCTTTCAAAGTAGAATTAAGAGTTTGGGGATTTAGCTCAAGTGGTAGAGCGCTTGCCTGGCAAGCTCAAGGCCCTGAGTTTGATCCCCAGCACCCCCCCATATCAAAAAGAGGGAAAGTAGGATTAAATTTAATCACAGACTTCAGGCGGTCTCAATAAGACATTTAACAAAAGCCTTTAAATTTCTTCAAAAAGTATTACTGTTTCACAGTCATATTGCCTGTGGAATGTTGTGATCATTTCTGAATAAAATAGCTAATTGAAGAAATGGATTCATTCACTAAAACAACACATGTTCGCATCAGGATTAAATATGTTGAAGAAATCCGGATGAGAAAAACTATAAAAGGAATTATCCAATGAAAAGAAACACACACACACACACACACACACACACACACACACACACACACACACAATGTCTTACTCCCAATTTCACTTAACAACGTAACTCTTCTTCAATAAAGAGCTGCAGATGTTTGGAAACTTGGCAATAATTGGCAGCTGAGTGGCACTTGGTTTGGTGTGGAAAAGATCCACCTGTGGGTTAAAATAGACGATAAGAATGTTTCTTGTGCCCCTCACCAATACATTTTAAAAGCAGACATCACCTCTATCTGCATGATAAAAACTTCAAGGTACTGATGTCAGTGTTAGCCAAGTACAGATGGAGATTTTATGATTTTTATTGCTGTGCCCAAACTTAATCACATCTTTTCCAATTTTTTCAACAATTTCTGGGTTCGCACCAGGTCAGATATTCAGTGTACTTTGGGAAAACAGATTCTTATTTATAATACTGTAAGGATATTAGAGGTATAAATTTAAATGAATATTTCAATGCCCCCAGCAAAATTGCTGAGGGAGTATTTGCTGTTTTCTTCACACAAAATTACTCGTGTTTCACACCAGAATTTTATGAACATGGCACCGGTGAGCACAGGCCATAACTGTCCTCTGCCTAGGACAAGAGCAATGAGTGATAAAATATTTTCATTACAGGGCAAGGAGTCAGGATGACTTTTATTGCAAAAGAAACAAAATGGATATTTCTTGCAATGTGTCAATTGGCTGAAATCCCTCTATTTTCAGAAAGCCTGCTGTTGGCAGGCCTCACCATCTCCCATTCTCCTGGGAGAAGGTTGTTCTTGGGTCTGGATCTGGTTTTTGTTCTGGCTGTGTACTTGATTGGCTTCAGTTTGTTGCAAAATGAACCACAGGCTATTGAGAAAGATCCTATTTCCCAGGCCTTGGTGGGATGTGCTTATAACCTCAGTCCTCTGTGAGGCTGAGACAGGAATATCACAATTTCAAACTCAGGATCTTATTGAGACCCTGTTTCAAAATTAAAAAAAACAAAAAAGTGGTTGAGAATGTAGCTCAGTGAAAAGACCCTGAATTTGAGCCTAAGTCAGCCTGTATACAAAAAACTCCATTCTCCTGGAGTGGCTACATTTTTGCTGCTGGCCTTCTAATTCTTCAGCCCTCCAACTGGGCCTCACAATAGTAACTCTCAAAGGAGCTTCCAGACCTTTAGTCTTCAACTGAGGCTACATCTTTAATCTGTGTTGTTCTGAGGCTTCCAGGATCTTGGATGGAACAATCACTAGATGTTCTTGCTCTCTGGTGGGCAGCCATTGTGGATAATCTCAGTTGTGGTCCTGAAGCCTACCTAAAAATCCTCTTACACAATTTTAGATAGATGATAGCTAAATAGACATATCAATATAGTCTATTGATCTTGTTCCTCTACAGAAGCTAAGCTAATACAAAAGTTTTAGAAGGTAGTATCTTTCTTAGAAAACGTAGTAAGAATATTAATATGAGCCCCAAGAAAAATAGAGTTGCAATCCCTACTAGATCGACTGAATTGTGAACTTTCAAATTGTATACACTGCCGCTCTGAGTGCCAAGACCTCAGAATGTAACTGTAACTGGAGATGGAGTCTCTAAAGGAGTATTTAAGATAAAATCAGATCGGTGAGGCGGGCTCTACTCCAACAGAGCTGGTGTGCTTCTAAGAAGACACAAAGAGGACACAGATGGACAAAGAGGAATGGCCATGGTGTAGGGACATCTACAAGCCAAAATGGCATCTACAATCCAAGATGGTGTCTACAAGCCAAGATGGTGTCTGCAAACCAAGATGGTGTCTACAAGTCAGATGCCATCTACAAGCCAAAGTGGCATCTCCAAGCCAAGATGGTGTCTGCAAACCAAGATGGTGTCTACAAGTCAGATGGTATCTACAAGCCAAAATGGCATCAATAAACCAAGATGGTGTCTACAAGCCAAGATGGTGTCTACAAGTCAGATGGCATCTACAAGCCAAAATGGCATCTATAAACCAAGATGGCGTCTACAAGCCAAGATGGTGTCTACAAGCCAAAATGGCATCTATAAACCAAGATGGCATCTACAAGCCAAGATGGTGTCTACAAGTCAGATGGCATCTACGAGCCAAGATGGTGTCTACAAGCCAAGATGGTGTCTACAAGCCAAGATGGCGTCTACAAGCCAAGATGGTGTCTACAAGCCAAGATGGTGTCTACAAATCAAGGATAGAGGACTTGAAAGGAACCAGCCCTGCTCATGCCTTGACCTGAGGCTTCTGGTCTTTAGGATTGGGAGATAATAAATGTCAATTATTTAAGCCTCCTGTTCATGGCGTTCATTTATGGAAGTCTGAATAGACCAATCCATCTTCACCTGTTTCTCTTCCATGACTGTGTCTCCTCTTCCATCTCTTAAAAGGACACTGTCATTGCACTTGGAGTCAGCGTGATCCACGATGACCTTATAATCCTTAAGTAATTACTTCTGCAAAGACAGAGACTCTGTTTCCAAATATGTCACACTTAGCGATTTCAGGTTATTATGGGCTGAACTATGTCTCCTGTTAAATTCCTACACTGAAGCCCTCACCCCCAGGACCTCGGGATGTGGCTGTACGGAGAAGGGGTGTTTAAACAGGTGGTTATGGTAAAATGAGACCATGAGGCTGGATCCTGACTCAACAGTCCTGGGGTCCTTCTAAGAAGAGGAGAGGGCAACACAGGCACAGAAGAACCCATGTGTGAGGACCCAGAACACACAGGTGGTGCTACTGAACTAGTAAATATAATCTTTAAAACAGTACCAGTTAAATAAGCACTGAGAGTTAATATACAAATTCATGGTAGCTACAGCTGTGCCATTGTGAAGAAAGAATTAGCAATACTTGAACGCTTTGTCCCTAAGGTATTATATTCACCATTGAATATGCAACAGGGATTGACTACATGTCTTCTACAGGCACCCAAATCCATAGAATGTAGTGTAGCCTTTGCTTATAAGCCACACATTTTTTCTATACATTAGAACATCTGTAAAATGCTCATAATAACTGATGCAATGTAAATGTTATATTAATGTTATACCACATTGTTTAGGGAACAATGGCAGGAAAAAAATCTGTATGTGTTTGATATAGTGTAAATATTTTTCAGATATGTATTATTTTTTAATCTGAATTTGTTTAAATCCAAGGAAATGAATCTGACAGATACAGATGCATATATAGAAACCTCTTGTCACTTCATTTTTCAGGAGCTCATGAAACACATTTGTGGTGTTTAGGAACACTAGATAACACTGTGGTGCTATTTATGAGAGTAATTTAAAACAATGAAATCACCAAGACCAAAAAGGACAAAAAGCACAGCATGAAATCGGCCATGTAAATGACACGTTTTTCACCCAATGAGGGCTGAAGGAAGGCAGAGTGTTACCTTTCACAGCCTCAGCTGGGGATAGGTATACACCTCAAATTTCTTTCTTGATCAGCACATACATGGGCCAGAGTCCAAAGAAAGCACTACAGATATCAATTTGAGGATTGCAGATAAATGTTCCCAGCTAGCAGTTTGCAAATACTGAATCTTTGAATAATAAGCTTCCACCTCACTTATGGATAGCTTCATTGGAAAATGGGCTGGAGGCCCAAAGAGTCAAATATTTGACACTATAAATTCAATTTAACTCTGAATAGAGCAAATTACAGCATTAAAACTCTTACATTTCCAATGGTACCAAAGTCTCTTTAACTTTATGTTTGCAACTAGGCCACTTGGAGGATCTTTGGTAAGGGATGAATGGTGCTCGGATACCTTAATAATTTAACCTCTCACATTAGAAAGGACACATGCATACAACGCACTCATTTACATAGAGATTATGACTCAGAGATGTGATCTGTCCAGGAATTTTAGCTCACATGTGGAAGATATGGAAAGTTTTGCTGCCACATGCATTTCTATCCCTCCAATGTCCAAGTAGAGAATGTCGGTATTCCATCCAAAGGCGCACGCATATGCTCAGCATCAAATATTATGAGAGTTTAGCATGATTGTGTCAATTTAATTGTCTGGGGAACCACCTAGAATATTAGGAAAGTAGTCTTCCAGGTGTCTGGGTGGGCCATGGAGGTGTGTCCTTGAGTACGGTATAAAGACCCTGGCCTCCTCCTCTCTGATGACCTGCCACTGTTCTGCTTTCAGACCACCAAGAAATAAACATTTTTTTGCTCCTCCAAGTCATTCTGCCATGATATCCCTGCTGTGGAGACAGCTAACTATGAACTAAATCCCCTGAAACAGCAAAGCCATTTAAGCTAAAAGTAAAATGGTGAAAACTACTTGTTGTGGTTTAACTATAAAGTGTCCTCCAAAGACTCACGTACTGAAAGCTTTATCTCCAGATCTACAATGTCCAGGGGTGGACTCAAAGAGGTGACGGGACCACGATGCTCTGACCTCAATGATGGATGAATCCACTGAGGAATTCACAGTTGAGTGTTAGAAGGTGGGTCCTGGTTGGAGGACTGAGGTTGGACTGAGGTTTTGTTCCATTGGAAACTATCTGGCCCTTCTTCTCTTTCTGGCTTTACCTTCACTCTTGGCTTCCCAACCAGATGAGGTGAGAAACTGTCCTGTGCCATATTTTTCTGCCATGATGTTTTTCACTTGGAGCAAGTCAATCATGAACTAGAACTTCTAATAATGCAAGACAAATTAACATTTCCTTTAAGCTGTGAATGTTAAGTGATTGTCTTTGGAGGATAAATGGATGCAATGCTTTGGCATCGTAGCATTCAGCAGACTGTGGACTCAAATGTAATCTTCAGTGAATAGCATCCGTTTCTGGGAGTCGTTGAAGAAGAAGGCCTATAACTTAGTTTGGGCTACAAGATCATTAGAAGCTCTGAAAATATGCCCTGCAAAGTCTGTGTGTCATTGTGTGCTTCTGCTAATAGCCTGATAAAAGTGCCTTTACTTTCTGCAGATGGCTGCCAATTGCAAAGCATTGTGATAGATTTATAATGTGTGGCATTAGAGGAAATAAGAAACCAAGAAGTCATGCCTTACCAGAAGAGCTAATCTTTAGTGGCAGCAACAGTAATTCAGATTAGTCATATTTGCTGGAATATAAATGATACATTAACCTTTCTTGGGAATGATACTGTACTGTCACCCCTTTCCAGAAATTTGGCCTAGCAAGGGAGCCCGAAATCTTTTTATGATGGATAGAAATAACAAAAGTTAAATCCATGGTCCATACAATGCCTGAAACCAAAGACTAATCTTTAGGGAAGTTGTCGAGGGGGTATAATATTAGAGAGAAGAAATATGAGGCATTTGCTACAGGAATACATACTCCACCCCCTTGCAGATCAGACAGAATAAGTTATTGCCTAGGATGGTGTACTTTCTCTTTTTCATTCTATCTTTTCTCCTCCTCTTCCCTTCGTGTCAGTCGTTCTTCATAACCTAATTCCACGCTAATGCTTTACATTATTTCTACCATGTCAGATAAACCAGCACAGATATTTCACAATCTCTTGTCCTATATTCATGCCCCAAGATTTAGTACTGAACAATTCCAACCTCTACTATTTTATGAGTTTTTTATTCACTAAAGTAAAACTGGAGAGCTAAGCGAATACTCAGTAGCATTCCCCAGATTCTGAGCAAAATATTTGGAAAGGAAAATTTAAGCCTAGTAGTTGGCAGCTCTTATAAATGTGTTTAATGAATTCCTTGAATGTTTTAGAATGAGGTTGGATCCTGTAGAAATTGCAGTGAAATTTGAGTTATTTCGTACAGGTAGTAAAACAAAGAGATATGTAAACAAGATGGAAAAGCATTATACATTCATCTTATATCAAATATATAGATATTTGATTCACTTCTAGATGTTATTGATTATATGATGAACTGTTAAAGCTTTTTGAAATTGAAAAATAGTTCTATAGTAAAAGTGGGGTAGAAACATGTCTTGACCATATTTTTACTTGGTTTACAAAATGAGATCTCATTGTAAATATTGATCAGAAAGTTGGAACATAACTATTTTCATGCATTTGTCTTTTCACTCACTTTATAAAATTATCCTCAGAGTGTTTATTTAGCCATTGAATGTTTCCATATTTCAAAAGAAATTTTAAAAAAGGACTAAAATTGCTTTCCAAAAGTATAAGAATTTTTATTAACACTTGTTCTAATCAACAACAATAGCACAATTTATTTGTTAGTCTGACTAAGATGAATGGGTGTTGGATAACCAGTTAGTCATGAGGAAGAATTCTTCACAACCCTTCTTCTATTTCCAGGTGAGTTGATGCCCTAGTTTTTAATTAAAATGAAATTTTAGGGGAAGCATTTTCTATTCATTAGCTCTTTGTCCTCACCATAAATCATTGTAATAATAGGGCAAAAGGGAATAGAAATTTTCTATTATGTAATTTTACAAGGCACATTTAAACTCCTTTACCTTTACATTATTTAAAATATATCAGCAAGAGTAATGTCGAAATGTAATCCATCCGTAATAGCCATGATACCAACTGGCATTTAAATTTGTTCAACTTCTGTTTAAAGTGTTGTAGAAAAATGGTTCAATGTGATTTGAGAATGTTCATTGAGGGCTGTCCAGCGTGGAAAACGATGGCTCTGTGGATCAGAAAAGGACTTCAGAAAATTAAGGCAATTAATTACCAGCAAAATGACGAGGATAAAATACAAAACTCTGTCTTGTGCTGCATTTGATTACTCCCGTTCATGAGGAATAAAGGAAAGGGGATTCTTTTCATAGTTTATCTGATGTGTCCATACAAAGAACAGAATGGAAACAGCACTGTAGAAATTACAGGAGATTCTGACCAGATTTTTTTATTTGTTTGTTTTATTTTGCTTCATTTTGAGACAGCGTCTCACTCTGTAGTTCAGGCTGCTCTTTCTTAAACTCACTATGTAGCCCAGGCCACTCTCAAAACCATAATGATTTTCCTGCCTCAGCCTCCAGAGTGCTGGGATTACAACCATGTGCCGCTTCGCCCAGCTTGAGCAGAATTTCTTAATTTTAGGGCTATTGGTATCAGGGACTTGATGATACTGGGATTGGTGGAGTCTTTCTTGTGTGTGCTGGGATGTTTGTCCTCTGCCCACGCAATGTAAGTAGAATCATTCCCCACTTTTCATGATCAGAAATGACTGTAATTATCTTCTTATGTACAGAATGACCAATTGAGAACTACAATAATTGGAAAGAGAAAGCATATAGCCTAAAATCACTAAATGGTAGCTCATACTTAAGGGACATCAACAATCTATTGATCAGGCCGAGGTCTAGCTCCGTGGTGGAACAGCTGTTCAGGATTCACAAGGTCCTTGACTTAATTCCCAGAACCACTGAACAATGGAAGGATGGAAGGCAGGAAGGAAGAAGGGAGGGAAAGAGGAAGGATGGAAGGAAAGAAAAAGGAAGGAGGAAAGGAGAGAAGGAGGTAGGGAGGAAGGAGAGAAGGTTAGAAGGAAGGAAGGAAGGAAGGAAAATGGAAGAAGGGAAGTCTATTGATCCATCTGTAAAAGGTACTCTGTAGATCCATGTATATGCACACTTCATAAAGTATTTTCTGATTTAGTGAATCTATAAGAGATTCCTGGTTATTTGGTTTGCCAGATTGTAAGAAGTGGAGGTGCAGCTCACTGTTACAGAATTTGTCGAGCATGTGAGAGGACCTGGGTTGAATCCCCAACACCTCAAGAAAAACAGATTATAAAATAGTATCTCTGGTATGAATCTTATTCAAAGCCCTTATTCTATTTTTTGTCGGCATTCCTGGTGTATGCCATAACAAACATGTCAAGAGATCATTGTCTTTTGTCCTATACCACATTTATATATATATATATATATATATATATATATATATATATATATATATATTTTTTTTTTTTTTTTGGTTTGGTTTTGGTGCTGGGGATCGAACTCAGGGCCTTGTGCTTGCAAGGCAACCACTTCAACCCCTGAGATAAATCCCCAGCCCTCACTTTATATTTTTGTAGGTATTAAGCTACAATTTTGAAATTTTAAATGGAAACATCTTTACGACAATGCCCCCTATGTGAGGGAACTCGTATAAATTTGTAAAATGGTGTCTGGAGTGGCTTACTCATTGTTAGGGATTTTATTATGTCTGTAAAACAAAGCAAAAGCAAACACGTTGGAACAGCCTTATATGACTGTATTTGGAGATGAGACCTTGAAATAAGTGATTATGGTTAAATGAGATTTATACACATATATAAATATATTTACAGTATATATGCATAAATTTATATATGAGTTACAAATATATATCCATTGCATATATGAGTTACACACACACACACACATATATATACATTACATACATATCCATATTCTGCACTATGTTTTTTTTTTTTAATAAAATCTTGGCATTTAGATTGTTTGTAATATAACAAAGTAGAATCTTAGATGGATAGTGAGATGATAGATAGATAGATAGATAGACAGACAGATAGATAGATAGACAGGTTCACTGAAATAGCTATTATTGTCTCTTTATGCAATGGATAAAACCGATGGATGAAGAATTAGTATTGCTCTCAAAGTGGAAAATTTAAATTGATCTCACCTACTTCATGATATTTCAAAACATTTTTCCTTCACGTTCACAACTCTAATAGCATTCCCACTCATTACTATTGTATTTTTTAAAGCAAAGCTGTTGTCATTTCTTTCTCACCCTCCATTAATCATGCTTAGTTATAGTTCCTGTCTTTAGTTAGCTAATTTTCAAGTTCACTGACACAATGCCAGCCAATCGTATTTCAACACCATAATAGAAAAAGACTTCCACGAAATATGGGAATAAAACCTAGATCAACTTAACACTTCTCTTGTGTTTATGAATTCTGCCTGTAAATGATTTAGAAAACAAATGTCTATACGTGTTAAGGATTTCATTTGTTGCTTGCCACAGCAAGTCAGTACAGAGTTATTTTCACCTTCCGACATGTAAATGAGCAACAATTTAAGTTTTCTTAGATGAAGCCAGTTACAATTTCAGGGAAAAAGAAATATTTAAAGGAATTAACATAGTATTTGTTTTACAATATTCATTTCATAAGAAAATGAAAATCTAACATTTTGCAAAAAGATTCATGAAGTGTTAATATTATAAATTAGGTTCTATGCATTTACGCCACTAGACTTCATTGAAATGTATAATACTTCATGGAAAATAAAGTATTACGAGTTGACTCTTTGTTATCGTTTGATTTAAATATTCCCCAAAAG
This sequence comes from Hystrix cristata, assembly GCA_004026905.1. NCBI lineage: Eukaryota > Metazoa > Chordata > Mammalia > Rodentia > Hystricidae > Hystrix > Hystrix cristata. The sequence goes on along the minus strand of PVJO010017510.1, from coordinate 11,847 downwards.
TCTAATGTGTTCAGAGGTGGGGTTTTAGAAGGGGGTTAAACCATGTGGGCATTAGACTCATCAGTAGACCAATCCATTGGCAAGTTCGTAGCCAAGGTGTTATTTGGAAGTGGTGCCTGTTTGGAAGAGGTGTTTTATTGGGGTCTGCCTTTGGATGGTACATCTCTCATTCTGGGTTCCTCCATTGTCTTTCTGCCTCCTGGCTGCCATGATGCAAACAGATTTCCTCTGGATGGTTTCCACCATATTGTTTCTGCCTTGGAGCCACCATATCATGAACTGAACCCTTGGAAACATGAGCCACAATAAATTTCTCCTTTTTGATTTACAGGCATCAGGTATTTTGTCCCACTGACAGCAAAGTAGACAAACATCTAGCCTTCTTAATTTGAAAATTCAAAATCCAAAATGCTCCAAATCCCAAAACTTGTTGAGTGTCTATATGATATCATATTGCACAAAATTCTACATAATGAGTCTTTGCTTTATTGCACAGAATTATTTAAAATGCTACCTAAATTTACTTTCATGGTATGATTGTAATGTATACAGGAAACATAAATGAATTTTGTGCTTAGAACTGGGTCTTATCCACAAGGTATTTTATTATAAATATGCTAATACTCCAATGTCAGAAAAAAATACAGAATTGCAAATGCTCTGGTGCCATCTTTTTATATAAAGAATATTCAACTTGTACCATAGCAATATTCTAATTTAGAACCATAAAATGTGATGGGGATGCTAACAAGTAGTTATATAATAATGCCATGAATACTTATAAAGAAGTCTAATCACAAAATTACATCAATTAAAGAGAAGAAATTACACTGATTTAAATATGCAATTGATTAAAATATAGACTCTCTTTTTTCTTAAGAAGTAACAAGGAGCATCACATGGCCCAGAACCATGAGATGACAATTTACATAATTGGTTAGTATTTATTACATAGAATAGATCAAAGCCACACAATTGCATCCTGGATTTTCCATTTTACTTAGAGAAATTCCCTACAGGCTATAGAAATAACTGTTAATGTCAGTTTGCAATATAGTTCTTGAAAATTAATCCAAAGCCCCTCAAATATTCATAAGAAACCCTAGGTTAAAGTAAATCCATAAATTGAATAAAAAGAGAAGAATTATTTAGGTTTTTTTTTTTTTTTTCTGAAATGCCTTGTTTTGACAGGAATCATTAGGCATTCTAGTGAGTTCCAAGTTCTAATGGAGGTTGTGGTGCTAGTAGGCATCAGCTAAACCCACTCTCAGTTTGGGTGATTTCAAGAGGATTCCCAGGATCCACAAAATCTATTATATTTATAGTTCTATTTACAATAAAAGAAGACAAGAGTATAATCCACAAAGGAGAAAATTGTGTTGGAGAGTGTACAGGAGAAAGCAATAATGATTTTTTTTTTTCTTTTCTGGTAGAGTCTTATAGATGTGTGTCATACTCTACCCATATGTGATGGTATCTATAACATATTATCAACCAGAGAGACTCCTCTGAGTCATGGTGTCTAGAGTTTTGTTGGGGGATCAGTCACATAGGTATAGAACATTTCCTCACTTGTCTTGACCTCTTCGTCTCCAGCCTGTTAAAAATTAAATCTGACAAAATGTAGCCCAGATTGCTTTGGATCATTAAAAAAAGATGCAATAAAGAATTTTGTTAGGGTTAAAGTGCTCGTGTGACTCAGGGTTTCAAGTAAATAAAGATGATCCTCAGCAGGAAGTATTCCAAGAATTTAGACATCATCTCGCAAGGGCTAGTCAGGAACTGGTCTTGAAAACCTTCAAAATGTGCGAGGTTTCAGTGGTCCAGGTTGCTGCCATTATATTTCATGGCCATGTTTGGAAACCTTGCCAAAATTTTCAGAGAGAAAATCTCATTTGGAAAAGCCTTGAGGATTTAAATTTAGCATTTAGTTAGGTGCTATTAATGTAATTGTAAGGATAAGACCACCGTGATGGCAGTATCCATTGGCTTTAAATTTATTAAGCATTCACCACTAGCATCACATCCTTTTTTTTATTATTTTATTTTTTAACCAAGAACATGTATTGGTACATTGTACATTTATTGATTACATTTATCATGTTTGTTTTGTACCTGTACATAGTGTCTCTTGGTTCTCCCCCCTCTTCCCCTCCCCCGCCTTCTGTTCCCTCCATCACATCCTTTTTTTAAAAATTGGATATACATCTAAGTTTGTTGAGGTTACTGTATCCAATTACTAGAAGTAGGTTGCAAACAATAGAAAGCTATTGATCACAGGTCTGAAAGCTGGGGTCCAGTGTAATTTACTTAACAGATCAGTTGTCTGTTGAGAGGCTATTTCTCTTTCACAGGCAGTGCCTTATTTTTATGACTTTACATATAGACCAACAAAGAAATCCTTTGGACAACACTCCAAGGCTCTCTAGGTTCTCCTTTATAATAGAACTTATTCCATTTGTGAAGATTTTGCCCACATGATCTAATTAATTCCCAGTGGCCCCTCCTTCTTACACCAACACCTTGGTAATTAGATTTTTAAATAATGAATTTCAGGAGTATGTAAACTGTTTGAGTTACTTTTTCATTATTGAAACAAAATACCTAATTTCTGCACTTACAGGAGAAATGATTCATGTTGGCTTACTGTTTTGGAAGATTCAGTCCATGGTCAGCTAGCTCCAAGGCACAGACATCATGGCAGATGTGTGTGGCACAGCAAAACAGTTCAGTTCATGGCAGTCAGGGAGCAAAATTAGGGGAAGATGCAGAAAGGAGGGAACTAGAGACCAGATATGATCTCAAGGTAAAGCCCTCATGGCCCACTTACTCCAAATACGCCCCACTTCCTCATAGACTATTCAATTATGAACTCATCAATGGATTAAATCATAGAGGAGATTGGTGGGCCCTCACAATCCTATCACCTCTCCAGGATTCTCTTTATCTATGCAAGCTAACTATCAAGACTAAATCTCCCACATTCTGACTATATCAATATATAATTATATATCTTGTTCAATTTCATAGCATTGATGTTACCATTGTCTCACATCAAAAATCGCAGATCAGAAGACAAGTCAATAATTTTCTTAATGTCACAAGCTACTGCAAATGTGACAGATCCAGGGATGGCTAACACCAAACCACAGACATTTAAACCATTCTATTGGGCCGATAAAATAGACCACACAGATTTACAGGCAAGTTGATAGATTTTAAACTTTTGCATACATGCATAAAATTAGACTAAAATGATGCTGTGGTTTACCATGAGAGACAACTAAATGATAGAGATAATATATAAAAGTTCAAGGGAGTATAAAACTTGAGTCCAAAGTCTTCAGGAAAGAGAAATGACAATGGTTTCTGTCTAGACTTAAAAAAAAAAAAAAAAGACCAAGGTCTTTTGACTTAATCCATTTTTTTCAGTCCTTATGCTACTAAAATACTAAAATATTTTGATGACATATATGGAAGCAGCATGAGGGTGAAAAGGATGCGAAGAAATTAATTTTAGTGTCTGTTTTATAAAATATGCCACTCATCTTTATCTTTCCCCACCCTGCTGCCGTATAGCAAGATACCTAATTTTGCATATCTGTGAGAGCTCGTTATCTTGTGGCTACATGCAAGTTTAATTGAGACTTAACTAAGATTTCCAAAGATAGTAGGATTTTTCACTGGGGATGTGCTTCCTAAATTTCCAGCTTGAAAGATCAACTTGGGTGAATAATCCTTCTCAAACAATATTTATCCTTCCATGTTAAATTTTACAACCAACCTGGTCCTTCCAGATGGTAGGTAGATTGTTTACCCTGGAGAATACATGTGTTTGCATGTAATACAATCTAAGTCACTGGGGACCATACCTTCTGCACTATATTTTCCCAAATATTGTGTAGTTAACATCTTGAGAAGATAGAAGTAGTGCAGGTGTATGTTTGACATCTAGATGCAATAGTTAGATAGGTAGGTTTAGAAATGTCACCCCTTAACATTCATATTTTAGAAGCTTGGTTACCAGTACTGTGGTACTGAGAGTTCTTAGACCCTTCATAAGTGGAGCATAGTGCAAAGAAATTATATTACTGAGGGTGTGCGATTGAGAAGGAACTAATCCTGGTTTTAGAGGGTGAGTTAATTCCCTTGAGAGTGGGTTGTTATTAAAGTGAGCCTGGTTCCAAGCATCTCTGACATGTGATCTGTGCTGTGTACATGTGCCCTTGTCATGTAGTCCTGTGCCAAGCTGGGACAGAGCCAAGTCTGTTACCAGAAGCAAAACATATTAGGATGTCTGACCTGAGGCTTTCAGCCTCCAAACCTCTGAGCCCCTGTGTTAACTTTTTGGCACAGTGACAATACACGTGAGAAAATCAACATAAAGAGCAGCAGTTTATTTTGGCTCATGGTTTCAGGAGTGTCAGTCCATGGTCATTTGCTTCTACTGCTTATAGGCATGTGCTGAGGCAAAGGCATCATGGCGCAAGGATAGGGTAGAGGAAAGCCTCTGTATCCGTGGCCAGGAAAGAGGTGGTTGGAATTGTTCAGAGACCCAATATAGTCCTCAAGTCACTATTCTGTGAATCACTCCTTTTAATGTAGTGCCCCTTCCCGTTTCCATTACTTCTCAGTCACAACAGCAAATTATGATCTTGCCAAAGAAGATCCCTGATAAATTCATGATGCAGTTACCACCCAAAAGCTCCACCTCTGAACAGAGTCTACATGAGCCTGTTGAGGGATATCTACGATAGAAATGCCCTCCTCATACAGCACCCATGATTGAATCCTGGTGATTTTGTAAGAAAAGGAAGAACAACCAGAAGACAGTCAGGTGGAACTGTCTAGGAGAAAAACACCTATCCCAAAAGTACACTCTTAGCAACCTCACTTCCTCTTGATAGACCCTCCAGCTATCAATCTGTCCATGGATTAATCCATCCATAGCATCAAAGCCCCCACGACTCAAATATTTCCCCAAATCCCCACCTCTGAACCATTCTACTGACACTGGGAACCAAATATTTAGCATGTGATCCTCAGGGAGACATTTAAGATTCAAATAATAGCAGCAAAATGCATTGCCTTCTATTATAAATACCTACCCTCAGGTATTTTGTTATAGCAAGAGAAAATGAATTAATATATTAAAATATTGAAAATAACTCCTCCATCCAGGAGAAAAGTTAGAAAGCTGTGTTAGTAGTTGTCTCATAAAGGTGAAAATTTTCAAAGCTTTTTTTTGTTGTTGTTGTTGTTGATTGTGACACTAACTAACTGAGCACCTGGGTATGTACTAGATTTGTCTTTTCCTTACTCCTCTGGGACATGAGACGTAGGGCAGAGAATAACCACCACCCGGGAAAATGTGTTCTTTATACACAGTGGAGTATTGCTCTGCCATAAAGAAGAAAAGACATATGTCGTTTGTTGCAAAATGGATGCACCTTAAGACCATAATCTTAAGTGAAATAAATAAGATGCAGAAACTTAAATACCATATGGTTTCTCTTATATGAGAAACTCATTATAAATAAAGAACAAACTAAATGATTGATAAGAAAACAGGGAGATAGTTCTTAAAGGGGAAGAGGATCAAGAGAAGGGAGAGAAAGAAGGGAAAGAGAATTTAAAAAAGAATTAAGATGTGTTATGTACACACACTAATTCTCCTCAAGGAACATAAATATTATCCACTAAATCTTGTAGTAATAATCAAAAATAAATTCCCTTGTTTCTGAGCTAAGAATATCATGTCTTTTGCCAACATCAAGGAAACAAGGGCTTGCAAAGAAGGCAAAATCTCAAATGTTTCATGATTCTTGACAATAACTCCCATGTATTTCACCTTCTCATCAGTGGGACCAGATTCTGTCACCCACAATGTCAAGGAGAGGGATAGTATTGGCTCACCATTCCAGTTCATGGTCAGCTGACTCTAAGGCAGAAACATCATGGCGGAAGGGCTTGGTGGAAGTAAACTGCTCAACTCATGGGAGCCAGGAAGCAGAGCGAGGAAAAAGGGAAGAACTAGGGAAAGAGGACATGTCCTTCTAGGTCTAAGCCCCTGTGATCCATCTATAACCAGGCGCCACCTCCAAGCAATGCATTCAGCTATGAACTCATTCATGAATGAATCCGTACATGAGTATGGAGCCTCCATTATCCCATCATCTTTACTAGAATTTGGGAGAACATTATAGATCTAAGCCATAAAAAGTACTTTGCTTACTGCTTTGTGAACCTAGGAATGAGTGCAACTTGAGTGTTGATAACTCTGTTTTGTTTTTTAATTGTTTGTTTTATATTCTTATATAGTTCCTCACTTCAGCTGTATAAATAAATATAGTATAAATAAATCCCATCTGTAACATCCTAATTGTACCTGCCGTTTGTCTCTTTGAAAACTTCCAGATCGACGGGTTAAATGTAACTTTGTGATATGTATTTAAAATTAGAATAGAGGTAGTGGAAGAGAGGGAGGGGATAGAAAAAATTGAAAGGAGGTAGAAATAAGTGAAAAGGCCACAGATGTGATAGGATTGGAGTTCATTTCATTGACCACACTGAGAAGATCAGAAAGAACTTTTAGTTTGAGGACCATCAAAATTTAATTTGGCACATATAATTTAAGTCATGTGGACAGAAATAAAAGAATCTCAAAAAACTTCCATGCATCGTGCTACCATGCGCATAATTTAATTTTGAATAGAGGAGTGCCATTTAATTTTCTTTTTGGAGAGAGAAATTTTGTTTCAATAATACATTGTTTAATTATCTTAATGATATAGAAAATTAAAAAAAAAAACTCTGGTTTTGAGTACTTTATATTGTTATCTAATGTTGTCTGTTACCTATATGTTTTGTGCAACTGAGATATAGATCCAAAATACAAACCTTTAAAAAGAAAAACTTGTATTTTAACAGCTATTTCCTGACCTAAAATTTATTTCTGTGAATTTAATCCCAAATATTTATAGACAGAAAAACAGTAAAGCTGACTTTCCAGAGTAGAATAAAGGAAAGAAAGGCAATCACCAGGTTTGAATTTCTGTCTTTACATGGCGCCCTTTAGAAAAACCTGACATTTGACTATATTTAGAGATATTCAGAGAATATTGAACCTGGTATCTTTGGACAGGAAAACTGGTGTACTGTTTCAATTTTAGTAATCCATTAACAGAGTCCAAATAAATTCAGTCATTCTTCATATGTGAGATAAGCATCTAGTATACATTTCAAATGAAAATTTTAACACTTTTTTTAAAGTGAGACATTAGCAAGAAAGATAACTCAGTAACTAATATACTGCTTGGAAAACAAATATTTGCATCAATTATAGTAAATTATAAACAAGAATGAGAAAATACTCCACAAATGTCTCTTATAATTTGAAAACCACTAATGCCATATTTAAATCTAATGACGAAACGCAATTAAAACAGATTATAATTAGTTTAGAATGAGAGTACAAGAAAACAATTCTTTCAAACTCTTGGCAATTGTGAAAGAAGAAATAAATACAGCTAAAATAAATGTTAGAAAACAAGAAAGCCAGAAAATAAATTATCTCAGGACTTACAGAAAAATGTTGGTAAAGAGCAGGAACATAAATGAATAACATTGAGAATGTGACATTCTCTTTTTTTTTTTTTTTTTTTTGGTGGTGCTGGGGATCGAACTCAGGGCCTTGTGCTTGCAAGGCAAGCACTCTAATCACTAAGCTAAGTCCCCAGCCCCGAGAATGTGACATTCTTTAATGAATATTAAAGAAGAAAGAGGAAGGGAGGAAGAAAAGAGGGGAAAAGAGAAGAAAAAAACAGGGAGGAAGGAAAGAGAGAAGAGAATCAACTTCAGCAGAGCAGGATTTTATTTTAGCTCATGGTTTTGGAGGTTTCCATGACTGGTTAGCTGGCCCCTTGTTGCTGGGCTTGTGGTGGGACAGGGAGTCATGGTGGATAAGTGGGGTAGAGCAAAGCCACTCATTTCAGGGTAGCTGGAAGATGAAGGAGAAGGAGCAGGAGGAGGAAGAGGAGGAAGAGGGGTAGGAGGAGAATTGGAGGAAGAAGAGGAGGAAGGAGAAGAGGAGGGAAAAGATGAGGAAGAAAAGGAGGAAGGAAAAGAGGAAGGAGGAGGAGGGAGGAGAGATGGAAGGAGAAGAGGAGGAAGAAGAGAGAAGGAGGAGGGAGGAGAAGAAGAGGAAGAAGTGGAAGGAAAAGAGGAAGGAGGAGGAGGGAGAAGAGATGGAAGGGGAAGAAGAGGAAGAAGAGGAGGAAGGAGAAGAAGAAGGAGGAGGGAAGAGAAAAGGAGGAAGAAGTGGAAGGAAAAGAGGAAGGAGGAGGAGGGAGAAGAGATGGAAGGGGAAGAGAGAAGGAGGAGGAAGAAGAGGAGGAGGAAGGAGAAGAAGAGAATAAAGAAGAAGAGGAGCAGAAGAGTATCACAGATAGAGGGACAGCCAAAGAGAGACAGAGAGGGAGACAGAGGGGAAGCAGAGACAGCGCCCACCATGGAGGGTTCCCCTCCCGTGATCCACCTCTTCCAACTGGGTCTGGCGTCCGAACTTTCCCACCACTTTCGGATAACCCGGCACGCTGTGGATCCATCGGTGGCTTAATCCCCTGACGGAGGCAAAGCCCTCGTGATCCAGTCACCCCCAGAGCTTTGCATCTGCACACTGCTTGCACTGACTCAGCCTTCCACGCAGGAGCTTTAGTGGACGTTCTAGGTCCAACCACCACTGTGGTGCCGGGTGAAAATATTCTGGAGGGGCACGTTGGTGAGAGTTGTGCCACGGTGTGAATGGACAGCCGAGCCTCGTTTGATCTTGCCCTGCATCATGGGCTGCTTGTGCAACAGAGTTTCTGTACCATCACGTCACCCAGGGATGCCACTCTTATCCTACTGTGAGTAAGCAAAGACAATGACCTTCCGGAGGTGAGAGAAACCATTTTGGGATGCAGGTGTCTGTGTTTACTTTTGCCTTGAAGCCGTGCAAGACTGCACTCAAAACTGCTGGGCTGTACACTGAAGTGTGGTAAAAAAACAGAAAAAAGCTTTGTACATGTTCCCCTTTCCTTTGTAATTTAAAGTGTGAGTACGCGTTAGCAGTAACAAGGCTTCCAGCGAAACACCACAGAATATATTTAAGACAGAAGGAGACTCAAAAATAGGTTACACCCATATGAAAAGAATGCATTTGTATGTTTTAGCTTAGCTAAAAAAAGAAAAACAAATTCCTTATAATAGCTGCCTGCCGTCCTCTAAAATTGGTGCTGAGAAAGGTCACGCTTTTCCGAGGCACATGCCCCTCAGCATTTCCGTGGCAATCCTGATCGTAGTGGCCGTGGTATTCATTCCGTTTAGCAGTGGATTTTGTTGACCGTTATGTAGCTCGCTAAAATTTCACCCAACCCGTGGCCACCAGCCTACAGAGAATTACTTAATTAGAAAGTGAACCGAAAACAAACGTTAGGGAAATTATTATACTCGAGTTGCATAGAAATATTTCCTTTTGTTCTGTAACAAAAGAAGACAAGCCCGTTAGGCCAGGGCTGGGGTGTTTAACCTGTTTTTTTGGTTGCCACAGAGAATAACACATGATTCTGGGCATTGTATGTGTCTCCAGAAGGAGATTTTATAATTGGGATGGAGAGTTAAATTAAGCCTCTTTAAATGGCAATGGACAGTTGTATTTTTGCTTCGAACGACAACAACAAGTTCTCCCTTTCTCTGTGCAGTTTGCAAAATCTCTTCCTTACATACTCAGTAATAGTTAATCCGTGATGACCCTGGTATGTTTTAACAATTTTGTGTGCGTGTCATTACTTTGTCTCCCCCAGGCGTGGCAGTGCCTGGCTGTAATACCAACAATCCGGGAGGCTGAGGCAGGAGGATGGCAAGTTCAAGCCCAGGCTGGGCAACTAAATGGCTTAGTGAGACTCTATCTCAAGATAAAATGAATAAATTAATTAATTAATTAATTAAGACTGGGGATTTAGCTCAGTGAAAAGGGTCTGGGATCCCCATTACCAGCAATATAAAAATAATACAGAGTCAAAGGCAGGAGGGGAACTCGTGTTACAGTTCCCTTCTATAACAAGACAGTACATATTGGTTCGCTTAAAAAAGAAAGAAATTCATCTTTTGCAGTTCTAGAAGTTTGGAGTCCAAACTCAAAGTGCTAGCAGAGATCTGTAAGGCATAATTCTTTTGTTTTTAAATATTTTTTATTAATATATGTGTGTGATATATAACACACATTCGACTGTGGGAAACGAATCCATATTACATGCATTTTACATTCTCTTACCCTTTTTTCTTTCCCATTTCTTTCCATCTACAGAATGCTTTTCCATTTGTACAAAGTCTCTCTCTTTTTTCCCATCATCTGTCTTTTATTTTCCTCTTTTAATTACTTATACGTTGCATTTCTCATATAAGAGAAACCATGCAATATTTAAGTGCGTGTGTCTGATCTGTGTCACTTAGCATTATGGATGCACAGTACATCCATTGACCTAAAAATGCCTCAAGTTTATCCTTCTTTATGGCAGTGTAGTACTCCCATGTGTGTAAACACCACGTTTTCTTTATCCATCCATCTGCTGATGGGCTTATTGACTTTTGCCAAGAGTTAGGGATTATGAGTTGTGCTGCTATAAACATGGGTGTGCGTGGACCACTGACAGGATATTTCTATCTTGGTATCTTCTCCCATATTTTCTGGCAGCTACTGGTGATCCTGGTGTTCCTTGGTTTTTGGACATGTTACTTTGATGTGTGCCTCCTATTGCAACTGATTTTCCGGGACTTCACATGTTCTTTCCTGTGTGTGAATTTGTGTCCTCGTCTACTATGAAAAGTCCACCAGCCAGGTGCCCTGAAGGCCTGTCCTGCTCAGCTTCTCTGAAGTCTTTACCGGATCTGCAAAAATGCTATTTCCAAAAAATGTCACATTATTAGCTATCGGAGAACCAGACTTCAACACATGATTTTATTTTGAGAGATTCATAATGCGTATGTTTGGAGGGCACAATGCAGCTGCAAATACCGTGCAGCTCTAGCTGGGAAGGGGCTGAAGGACGCCAGGTGTCTGAGAACCAAGGATACGATCGTGGAAGGGTGTGGACGTTAATCAGATACAGCCACGAGGGGCACAACCACAACATCCTTTGTGCTCACACTCGTGTACAAGGGGCCGGCGCTGTGTGGGAAGGCAGAGAATGGGGACTCCCGGGGGCTGTCCCTGCAAATCTGTGACTTTTACACTCAGCCTCACCTGGATCCAGCCTCATGCCAGCCCTGTCTGCATTGATGATTTTGACATTTTGCTCACCCTGGATTTCTCTGCATTGACTTTGCTTTCCGATTGCATGAATGTTATTTATACTGAATACTAAGCTTTTGACTCCCCTTTCAGAAATGGTACCCATAAGATACCTCATTCACCTAACCGAAGTCCCCCCACTCTGCAAGTGATTCCCATATATCTCCTCTAACCAAACAGGCTAGCAATTTCTGTTTTAACTTCCCCCTGGAATGTTCTATCCTCCTATTTTAAGGACATAAGCATTCTGTAATCTCAATTTTATTTGCTTTGTTACGTCCACCGTAGCTTACAATTGCCTCAGGCCCGACCATCCTCTTAGAAAATAAAAAAAGGGCTTCTATAGTATGACCGTTCTTATCTGTAAATCCAGCATGGTGGGAGGCTGAGGCAGGAGGATTGAAAGTTTGAGTGCAGGCTGGGTAACTTAGTGGTTTAAGATTCTGACTCAAAAATTTAAAAAAATAATTAAAATATAAAGGACTGGGATGTAGCTCAGTACTAAGGTCCTATTTTCC
>PVJO010017509.1:0-39069 GCA_004026905.1 Hystrix cristata | reverse complement strand
TAAGAGGGGGGAGAACCAAGATACATCATGTATAGGTACAGAATTAATGTAATGAATGTGACCATTGTATGTAGAATGTACCAATACATGTTCTTGGTTTAAAATAAAAAAAAAAAAGCATGAGACAGAATGGGTGGTGTCTTCAATCCTAGATCTTTCCAACGTTACTGGAATTTGACCCTGCTGGTGCATGGGAGGGCTCATGCTGGTCTGCTGCAAAGGGTGTGCAAACCTGGGCCACGTGGGTGTTCTGGCATCCCCCAATGAGCTCAGGGATATTTACTGAAGCTGGTCACATAGGCATCTTCTGACTAGCATCTGTCTCAAACACACAGAAAGAAAGCAGATAGTCAATGTGAACCACTTTGTAGGCCCAGTTTAGGCACAGTGAGTCGTCCTCATGAATTAGGGAAGGGAGAGAACATTCCTAAATTAGAAATTCCCGGATTTCAGCCAAAGGCCAACTTTGCCAATAGGACATTCTGAGGACTGCAAGCTCAGAACTGCTATATGAACTCTTTTCTGCACAGGTAATGCCAGTACCATTGTGTTCTATTACTTATATTCATAATTGAAGATGATGCTACCTTTTAATTAAAGGTTAATGAATGTGTAACTTTGTTTTTCTCTTCACACTGTGGGGTCACAACAGGACTGTGGCCAGGGAAACAGGCTGAAGGATACAATTCCAGGGTAGAGATGACATCAGAGCTGCTCCCAGGCCCAGACAGGGGAGAGTAGCAGCTATTGATTCAACAGGTCATCAAAGGAGAGGGCAGCAGCAACCAAACCTCGGGCTCCACTGTCTATCCACAGGCCTCCGAGGGGTTTGTGCAGGGTGCCCCATGCAGGTCCCTCAGCACCAGCAGGTTTTTGAAGAGTTCACTGGGCCCTCAGGTTTTCCCTCCTCCTCCTCCAGCTCTGCCAAGGTCAGCTCATGGCTGTCACATGTCTGGAGACCACCCAGCTCCTTCCGGTGGGCCTGCAGCACGAGCTCCGTTGGGCACATGATACACTCTTTAATTGAGGCTGGTGCAGGCACTTGTTTCATAGAAGCCCATGCAATACTCCTTAGCCAGCTGCTGCCCTTGCTGTCTTCCCACCTGTCACTTCTGCCCTTTCTCAGCTTTATCCCTGATACGAATCTTGGTGCACCTTCACTGACCCACTTCATGATGTGTTGGTAAGAGTGCTTGCTGCTGATGTCATAGACCAAAAATATTCCCTGGGTCTGGTGGTGGTGATAAAAAGTCACCTCCCTTCACTACCTCTCGTGTAGCATGTGCACAACTTCTCTCCACCTGGGCTGCTGAATTTCAAGGTGGGTATCAAGGCCTGAGGGTACCAGAGGGGCAAGGAGGGCCCCAGACTGGTGGCATTGTCAAGCCAAGCACACTGCAGGAGGGGAGGGCTTGGAAGTGAAAAACTAGCTCCTGTCACTCAGCTCAAGGGACAGCATTTTGCATAGCAGAAGGGATATGGCAGCAGCAAGGCCTCCAGGGCCCTTCTTCTTTGCTTGTGTAAGAACTTTCCTCTAGACTCTCTGGCAGAGGTGAGAAGTGACATAACTGCATGGCTCTTCTGCTGAACCCAGCCTTCAGCAATCATGGTTTTCCCAGGCCCAAGCATCTGTGGGAGAAGAGCAAAGACTTCCTGGGGACAGAGAAAGATGGCCCTGGTGCTGTCCTCTTCGGCTTTCAAGACAAAGTGCTTATCTTTCTTTTCTGCTCCTTTGGAGGCTTGAGTGTCTCACAGCTGCACTGGGGCTACCAGAGCAGGGAGGAGGACTCCCTCCCCATGAGTTTTATGTTCAGGAAGTTTCTTGAACACCAGCATCCCAATGGGAGCTTGAAGGAGTCTTTTGAAAGGCTCATGTCAGTTACCAGCCCTGCTTGGGTTCCTCCTCACCTTCTTGATGTAGGAGAAGCCCAGGGAAGAGGATAGTTTCTTAGCTGTACTGAATGGCTGAGGCTGGAGCCAAAGCAAAGAACTGAGCACTGAGCATTCCCCACCCAAGGACGCAAATCTGGGCACCACCGCCAAAGAAAGGAGAAAAGATAAAATCACTGGACATTTCTTATTGGCTCTTACCAAGCCAGAAGAGAGTCAGCAGGAGAGGGTGGCTCAGGGTTTAGGATGGGGGAGAGCTGAGAATGGTGGAAGGAGGAAGAAAGCAGAAATAGAAATCAATCATTGCCAAACGAGAAACTTAGAGCTGATGTGTTAAGATGAAGCCATGACTGGCTGTGGCTGCTTCTTTGAGTTCTGACTTGTGCAGCCTTGTGCTGGTGGTGAGTGGGCTGGTAATGCCTATTCTGCCTCCCCTCAGCCAGGGACTTGAGAAAGGAGAAGTTATATCAGGTGCCGGCTCCTACCTGTGGGCCACTGTCATTGCTTTCCCTAGAGATCAGGCAGAGTGCCGCTCTTTCTCTCTTAGGAAAGAAAGACTATCTTTTTATTGTACCCTAAGGGTTCTAAAAGGGAAAACATGGACAAGTGAGCCCTGTCTTTGAGGCCCACAGCTAGAAGCAGGTATGGGAGCAAAAAGAGGGCAGCTGCACTCACCAGGAAGAAGAGGTGGCCGCTTACCCCCGCATTCCATCCAGGAAGTGGCCTGGGCTGTGTCGTTAGACCTAGAGTGTTGAGCAGACTTTCTTGGCCTTTTTGTCACCACCTCTGCCCCTGTGTCTTCAGACTCAGCCCAGGCCGTAAATACCACCTGCTCCTGAGCCCCACCACTTCCCTGTGACAGGTGAACTTTGTGTACTGTGTATTGGGTCCATTGTATGACTCGTGAGCAGAGTTCATCTATTTTGTACACAGATGTTTATAAGATAAAGAATATTTCAATCAAAAAAAAAATCACGTGAATTTCATGCTTCCTGCGTTGTGATTTTGAACCTCAGTTGGTATCTTGTTTTCTCTGTGCCTCAGCAGAAACTTGCAGTCGAATCCTATTTTAACATCAAACTACTAATGTACATTCATTTATGTTATTTTTCTAAATATTCAACCTAAAATCAGCATGTAAGTCTAATGCAAGTGAGGGTTTTCATTATACTTATGAAGCCAATTTAAAAGTTAGGCATTATCACAGCAGTTAATAAGTTATGCATATAAATTAAAGAACTGTCATTTAGTGTTTTAAGTAATATCTGAAATTGGGAAGATATTTGTTCATTTAGTTTATAGATGTCTTGCAGATTAATTATGCCAATTAGACTTTAAAAAAAAATCTAGTCAGGGCCTTTTGTATAAGTGGTGACAAATAACCCTAAATCTGATGATTTAGCTTAAAAGTTTTCTCATCAAACCATATGCTCAATTTTAGAACAGAAGATAAAAAGTTCTGGCAGATATTTTATGAACATTTATAAGTGATTAGGAAAAGATACAATGTGGTCTACAGAAAACAAAATATAAAAGTAAATATAACAAAATAAGCAGGGAGCAAATCAGAGTGGGAGGACAAAATAAGCAGAAAAAGCCAGTCATTGTTGTGCATGCCTATAATACCAGCACTCTGGGAGATTGAGGCAAGAGGACAGCAAATTCAAACCCAGCCTGGGTAATTGAATGGATTAGTAAGGCCCTGTCTCAAAACAAAACAACAACAAAAAATGGCTGGGGATATAGTTCAGTACAAAGCCTCCCCCCACTCAGGAAAAACAAAAGGCAGGAAAAAGAAAACAACTTTGTAGTAGAAAACAAATGTCAAATATATCCAGCCCATTTTGCTATATTTTTGTGTTAATTTTACTACTTAGATACAGAAAAACTGCAATGTATTTCAAGTAAAAAAATCTAATGTTTATTGTGTCAAGCATTGTTTTGAGAGCTTTTCATGGAACATAAATTTCAACCCTTACACTTGACCTACAAGTTAAATACTCTCTTCCCAGATGAGGAAATCAAGGCTCAGTGACTGGGTATTTTCCCAAGACTCCTTCAGTAGTGTGAGGCATGTCCAGAAGTTCAAAGTACAATAGTCTTGTGAGGTAGTGGTTTCTGAGTTCCTACCATACCACAGTGTCTTCCAGGTGAGGGGTAGAAGCTAAAAGGAGAAAGTATTTTTGTGACAATTTGTAGCATACATCTAACACACTTCCTTTTTAAATAAAGGTACCTAAAACTACTTTTGGGTTTTGAGTATGGGTAAATCTGATGTTGCTACTGCAAAGCTAAAACGAACATATTGTTGCAACCAGAAATTGTAGCACAAGTTTTCCAAGACTGTTGAATATTTGTACACATGTAAAATCTTATGAAGCCATGAAATTTAAAATGCCTTTAATTATTTTTTTACAAATCACCTCAATTGAAAAGAAAAACGTCAAAGTAAAATATGGTCCAGTTTGAAAATGTGGTTGTAGAAAATGTTTTTCTGTCTTTGAAAGTCAGGTATTTTTGTTGATTTCAGCTCTAGCCTTTACCCTTGCTAATTTAGTCACAGTACTTGTTTAGCTAAAGACTTTGAAGCTATTTCATGCTTCAGTACATACAGGTAATTAATGTTTGGAGTCTGACATTTAAATACACAGACACAAATGATTTACTAACATTGATGTAATTACAGTGCTTTAAGTGTTTCTTTCTTGCATCCACAGAGTAATTGTAATAGAGTCTGATGCTACTATTATCATTTGTTGTTTTACAAAAAGCATTACAAAAAAAAGAATTGACAAAGTGGAAAATGTGTCCTAATTCAAATTAGGGACAACATGTAGAATATTAAAATACAAGGAACCTTGCTTCCTTCCTTTCCAATACAAAATGAAAATGATTACTTTCAATTAACCTGAAACGGGAGTATTTTGCTTTCAAATGCTCCCTACTCATCAAGTAGCTATCTATCATCTCTCTTTCCCCCCGTTTGCATCATCTTTAAATAAATTGCTTTCTCTTAGTTTAAACTCAGTTTCTTTAATTGTTTACTGTAGCTGGGTTTACAATTGCCAGGAGATAAATTTTCTAGCAGGGCAGCAGCTCACAGTCCACCTCCAGACATAACATTAATTGGTGCGGTGGCCGAGAACTTGATAAGAGAAGACATCTGGATACTGTAAGTGACCGGAAGTAGGGTTGTGGCTACATATTAGCTGGACCCAACCCTCTAGGCTGGCCCCATTGAGGGTGGGCTATAGGAAGGCTGGAATGCTAGCTTTCAAGAAAAAAAAAAAGAAAAAGATACATATTTTCAGTTTCCACTGAACTCCTATTGACAATTGCTAGTTTAGGACTGTAGCCAATTAACCTGAAACCTATTCACACATGTATTTTGTTAAATACTACAAATTCTTTATCTGGGAGTCTTACAGGACACAGTGCTTAAATAGTGAATGAATGACAAATGCCTTCCAATCTATTGGACAAGTGATTGCATCTGTGGTTCTATAACTGACAGGAGAATGGAAGTTCTCACTGGCTATATGAAAAAACACAATAAAACAAAATCTTCTGGCTTGTACACAGCGTCACTATCTCATTTTTATAACTGTTAATACAGTATTATGGGGATCTCCATGTATTAGTTGCAAACTATCTCCCTTTATAGCCTGCAAATGGATCATTTATGAATTGAATCCCTTTTAGGAGGCAAAACATGTTTTCTCTACTCATCATGGTTCAAACCTCTCTTATTGTGTTATAGCTAATCTATTTTATTCATTTAGGTAATCTGGCTTTTCAGGATGATTAGTTTATTGTTCTCGATTTAGAGAATGAAAGATAACATATAAATATGTTGATCATTTTATTAAAAAATCTTGGATACCTGGTAAGGTTGATCATATATGTGAGGGTACCAGTTATTCATTTTTCAACTCTCAGCCCTGTATTCTCCCTTATTTGCCTTTCTTTGTGGTACAAGAAGCACTCTGTACACATTGTCTTTTGCCAGTTGACATAATATTGGCTTCAACCAAAGAAAGATCTTAAGAGACAGTACAAGTCATTGACAGCAGGAAGGTATGAGTCCTCCTTTCTTATCAAGCTGCATGGGGACCTAGTGTCCTTCATGGATCAGTGCCAGACAGCCACACTCAGGCTGGGCTCTTCTCACTGGCCTGCCAGCTGAGATCTGGGCCATCTTGTGTCTTTTCCCCAGGAGGCAGCCTGTTTCTGCTTTCTTGAGACATCAGAATCTCAGTCTCGTGGAACTCTGCTAAGTTATTGGTCAACTTTCCTTAGCTGAGGTATTGTGGTTGTTTGTTTAGAACCTGTATCCTTGGAGTCTTTAGAGTCTTTTACTCCATTTAGCATTTAAGTGTCTTTTATTTGTTATTAATTCTTTATGTTAATCTTTTATACTCAAAATACTGGTGTTATTTCTGTTTCTTCACAAAACCCTGATTCATACACTGAATAACTATGCTATAGAAAATTTTATTCTAGATAAGATGCAGACCAATTTCTTATGCAAAAGGTTAATGAAGTGCCACAAGAAATAGAAATTGAAGCATGGTCTATAATATGCCAGATTGTATATCTATGAACATGAATTAAAGTTCACTTTAAAATTGTTTAGATCTTTTGCAAATAGGAGGGGGACCAAAAGATGGAGGGAAGGAAGGGGACATAAAAATATTAAAACGTGGGGGCTGGGGTTGTAGCTCAGTGGTAGAGTGCTTGTCTAGCAAGCACAAGGCCCTGAGTTCCATCCCCAGCACCAAAAACAAACAAACAAAGAAAAACAAACAAACAAAAAAGATGTTATGTACATGTTCAAATTCCCCATGAGGAATGTAATCATTATGTACCTCACACATGTACTAAAAAAAAAAAGTCTTTAATGTCAGTAAGTTTAATGAATCATAAAATCAATGTCTGAATTACGCCCAAGAAGAAAGCTGAAAACCAGGGTCAAGAATTTTTGGCCTTAATCTCCACGTCCTGAAGGTTGAAACTAGACCTGTATCTTTCCCCATGCACTAAGCTAAAATCAAAATGGATCAAAGATCTAAATGTCAAAACAGAAACACTAAATCTGTTGGAAGATAGAATAGGTAGAACTCTTGAAGACACAGGTGTAGGCAAGGACTTTATGAACAAATCCCCAGTTGCCCAGGAAATATCACAAAGAATCAACAACTGGGATCTAATCTTATTGAAAAGCTTCTGCATAGCAAAAGAAACCACCAACAGAGCAAAGAGACAACCCACAGAGTGGGAACAGATTTTTGCCAGCTATTCCGCTGACAAAGGACTAACATCTCAAATATATGAAGAACTCAAAAAAATGAGACCCCCCCCCATATTTAAAGAGCCAATCCAAAAGTGGCCAACTGAAGTGAATAGACACTTCTCAGATGATGAATTAGAAACAGCAAATAAACACATGAAAAAATGTTCAACATCACCGGTCATTTGAGAGATGCAAATTAAAACAACCCTGAGATTCCACCTCACTCCAGAAAGAATGGTGATTATCAACAAATCAGCCAATAACAAATGCTGGAGGGGCTGTGGAGAAAAAGGAACCCTTCTCTACTGTTGGTGGGAGTGTAGACTGGTACAACCACTATGGAAATCAGTGTGCAGATTCCTCAGAGAACCAGGACTAGAGATTACATTTGACCCAGCTATTCCCCTGCTTGGTATCTTCCCGAAAGAATTAAAAGCATCATACCTCAGTGATACATGCACACCCATGTTTATAGCGGCACAGTTTGTAATAGCTAAATCTTGGAAACAGCCCAAATGCCCATCAAAAGCAGATTGGATAAAGAAAATGTGTTTTTTTAAATACAATGGAGTACTACTCTGCCATAAAGAAGGATAAGCTTGAGCTACTTCTAGGTAAATGGATGTATCTTGAGACCATACTCTTAAGTGAAATAAATTGGACACACATGTTTAAATACTGCGTTGTTTCTCTGGTGTGAGAAACCGAAAGTGTAAATAAAGACTAAAATGTATTATATTGGGAAAGGGAAGAAAATGTCCAAATGGAAAAGGGAACAAGGGAGGGGGAGGGGAAAAGGAACAGAGGGACAAGAGAAATAAGAAACGGAAGGAAAAAATGGAAACAAAGCTTTTGTAAATAAGGATGGAGGAAGGGGTGAAGGGAGGTGAGGGGAATGGGGAAAAAAGAAGCAAGAAGATATATCATGTACAGGTACAAATCCCCTATGATGAATGTTATCACTATGTGCCTCTAAAATGTACCATTAAAGTAAAATAAAGTAAAGAAAAAAGAATTTTTGGCCTTAGATATTTGATGCAATGTTGAGTAATAATTTGAAGAAAAGTCAGTCTACAAAGATATGTAAACAGGTACATAGAAAGTCATGTAGCTGGGGCCTTTAGCATAGTCAACACTTAATCCACATGCCAATAAAACGCCAGGAAGTTGCAATAGTGTGGACTGGGTCTTCCTTGTTCTCACAATTTTTTTTTCTTTTTGTATACAGGTAAGGATTTTGTAGGTCAATAATTATTTTGATTTCAGCATGCAATTGCATTCTCTCTGCTTGGGTTCCTCTGAGTTATGTACAAAGTTTTGTGCTCTGAAGTCACTGTGTATTTGTTTTTCTGATCTGGTTTCATTACATGTTGATGGAAAGTAAATTGTGAAAAACTTTAGTCTTTATTTCTGTGAATATGTTGATGTCAGAAAAAGGTAAAGTTACAAATAGAATGGTTCTAGGGAACCTGAATCTGGCTCTACAGACAAGCACTTCTATAATTCTTTTTTCTTTTTGGGTTAAACTGGGTGTCAATTACATAAGGATGCAAGTAAGACTGCTTGGTAAACTCATCTGCCTTCTTTATTTTTGCAACTCTGGGAATTGAACCCAGGGCTTCCCACATGCCAGGCAAGCACTCTACCATTAATTTATATCCCAGATGACTTGATATATTTTTTAATCATTTTGAGACATTTTGTGACATTCACTATATGGTTACTCCTTGTTTAATGACCTACCAGTTTAAAGACTGTTATGATTTATGACCTGTCTTTTTTTGTTTTTTGTTTTTGTACAGTTCTGTACATTTTGTTTATAGACCCTCAAAGTATTTTTGTACAGTATACTTTGTTTTTACATTGCTGTAATTTTTGCTGATTGTACTGTACAGTACAGTGCTGCTGTTTTATATTCTATTATACATTAACAGAGTACTGCATGTAAGAATTATGCAACCAAAGCAAGTCATCAAGTTGGAGTTTCCTTTGACCATTTCTTTGATCTGACTATTGCAACATATGTACTAATACAAGTCCTCATTTAACGACCAAATCAGTTAACGACCTAGTCCCATGAACGTAACTTGGCCATTTGTACAGGTAATTTATTTTCATCTTGTGGGTTTATGTTATGATGCCATCATGTTTTCAACTTAGTTAATTATTTTTTGTTCATTTAAGCCATTACCTTTCTTGAAGAACCTTCATCCAGAAAGCACTTGGGTCATATATAGGAAGACACACTGGTATTCACATTTCTGCATGGTAAAGTACATCCGTAAGTGAATCTCTTCCCAAATTTTCAGTTGATACTTTTTTCTCACCTTGAAATGTTTTAAAGGAAATTACCTTTTCACAGGAATGAAAATTCACCAACTAATAGTATAAATTTTATATGAGAACAATTGTTCTGTATTTCCATTCAGAGAGTATATGGCTGACAATATCCCTGACTAGTGTTTATTATTGCAGGCAATATTTTTTAAAAGGATGACTTGATGCTTTTATCATTTAGTTTGTTGATGCCTGAGGTTTAGAACCATTCCAAGGCACTGTTGGTAAGCTCTCTTTGAAGTGCACAACATATTTTGAATTGCTGAAGTTTTTTTTTTTCCTGTGAAGTTGTACAAAACTATGTAGATTCTCTTATGTACTTAATATTGATATACTTAGTGCTTAATCTTGTTACATTGTTAGACAGACCATGGACCAGGTAATATGGGCCTGAAATATATGAGCTAGCAGTGGGGGGCGATCGTGTTGGCTGGGGTTTTGCTTTCCCAGGGAATGTTGCACTGGCGGTGCCTAAGTCACCCTCCTCGCCCCGTTTCCTTTGCTTAAAATTTTTGTTGCCAATCATATTTCTTCCAAATTTCAGATTGTATGTAAGTATATTGTTGTTTTTGCTCTCCTGGGAAATGTGTCCTTTTAACATGCCTTTCTAAATTTTAGTGCCTAGAAGGCAACCTTATCTATGTGACAGGTATGAATCTGAACCTGACATTTATTTGTTCAAGAAATAGTCAGTTATTTATTTCTTTAAATCAAATCAAAACTGACTTTCAATTGCTAAACCCACATGCTCAATGAAATATTCAGCCTTAACATTCTTTAGATTTCCTGTTTCCAAACCCTTGGATCTAATGGTGACAGATCAGAGTCCGGATAGCCTTCTCTTTGCTTCTTTGCCATGCTTCAAATGGGATGGAAATTGTATAGCTCAATTCTAGCTTTTCCTGAGTTCTTACCAAATCCCTGGAAAATCGCTGCCAAATGGTGTGTTGATTCATGTTGTTTTAGGATCCACCAGGTTGTTTTCTTCATAGTCTCAGTCCCTCTAACACCTATCTGTTTTTCCATTCTACTGTGAGTCATACAGTCCTATTTCTTCAATGCACCTAAGTATTTCAAAGTATAGACAAATAAAATATTCCATTGTCTGGACAACAAATCTTAGAGAGGCTTTTTCTCTGCTTTTCACCACTCCACCATCTTCGAGCCAAATAAAATAATGAAAGCCAATGGCTTCAGGTGGGATCTGCAAATTCTGTGAGACCTTAAAGAGGAAATTATTTTAAATTCTTATCAACTACCCTCCCGACTAAGTGAAGCTCTGTATTTCTTCTGTTAAGCACTTAACCTGACTTCCAGAATAGATTGAACATGCCTGCCTAAAAAGTTATATCTAGAATGTCTTGCCTTTCACCCTTTAGAATTATATGTTTGTAAGAATCTACTCCATTAAGTAGCAAATGTATTTTTTTTAAGTAGCAAATGTATTTAAGCTTTCTTTTGCCGCTGTATTTTTTTTGTGTGTGTGCTGGGAATTGAACTCAGGGCCTTGTGCTGGGTAGGCAGGGACTCTGCCACTTGAGCTAAATCCCCAGTACCTGGCATTGTAATTTTATACTTTAAGTAAACATGCATATGAAGTAAATATAGTGTTGTTTCTATTAAAATTAAATAGTTTTAAAATACCCAAGGTGAGTTGCTGAAACATAAATTTCTGTTAAATTACTTATGACCAAGAGAATTACAAAAGTTTGAAAGATAATAAATACATAAAGGGATTCTGTGTCTTAGCTTCTTTCCAAATTTCTGCAATTTCTCTCTATTTTTTATACAGACCTAAACTGGGTATTGTAAATTGAGCATGATAGATGTGTATTTTTTTTTTTTTTTTTTTGTGGTGCCAGGGATCGAACTCAGGCCCTTGTGCTTGCAAGGCAAGCACTCTAATCACTGAGCTAAATCCCCAGCCCCAGATGTGTATTTTTGTAAGAAAATTGATAGGGGAATTCATCAGCAGACCTAAATTAGGGAACTTTTTCTGGATATTCACAGCCTAATTAAGAAATACCTTACCCCAGTAGGATTTCATAAGTGTTATAGATCAGTTACTTCTGGTGTTTTACATTTTTCTCTGTTCCGAATGAAAGTTTTAATGGCATTTAACCTGTTCCTGATTTATTATTTCAGATCCAGTGGACACGTGGATTTATGGAGAAGAGTGCGTATCAGCTAGAGATCCCTTACGTTGAGCAGGATGCAGTGACTCCAATGGACTTCTGTTGTCTCGCTTGAGGAGAGGGTGAAAGTATTCCTCACGTGGGAAAAAGCACAAAAGCAACTATTCAGTGATAAGAAAGACAAAGTCTGGAAGAGGCCAGCCATCTATTATAAATTGGGGTCTTCTTTCTGAGCACATGACTAGGATATATGACTGAATAGAATTCCCACTGTGCAGTCAGATTTAAGCATAGACTAGAGTTCCAGACACTGAGATGTGAATAAAAGTGATGCCTCTTTTGAAGTGGAAGCATACAAACTCTGTACGACATGTTCCATGTGTGATGTAGATGAGCACAGTTGCCTTGGTAGCCGCTTGTGAAAGACAGCGATTATAACCAGTCCTGGGTGCAGACCATGCAACATGAGGATTCTCAGCAGCTTCAGATTTGCCAGCATGTGTGGCAGGTAGAAATTTTAGCAGATAAGATCAGATATACAAGGGATATTCATTTGTTCTTTTATTTAAATGAAATTAAACCTGAACCCAAATTCAACCTCAATTCCACCATGTGGGAATCCCTGTGCATCTCTAAGCTCATGATAAGCCATTGCTTTGAGTGCTGGCACGTCCCTCAAGGGCTGTCTCTTAATTGTGTATGGATCTTTGGTCTCACCAGAACCCTTAACGCCAGATGAACCTTAGCACCAAATTTTAATCACTTTACTTTTCCTTCCCACTCTGTTTAGGAACTATGTCTTTCTTTTCCAATTTGAATTGTGGGACAGGAAACATATAATTTAATGGGCTGAAGTTTCACAAAGGGAAGGGAGAGAAAATGATTTTAGTCATCCTATCTCTATGTATCCTATAAAGGTCCATGAGGTAGTGTGGGCACGACACCACAGGCCTGTAATCCTAGTACTCTGTGAGGCTGAGGCAGGAAGAACACAAGTTTGACCCCAGACTAGGCAACTTGGCAACTTACTGAGACCCCATCTCAAAAAAAAAAACAAGAAAAAAACCCCCTCAAATTTAAAAAGAGCTGAGGATGTAACTCAAGGCAAAGGCCCTGGGTTCAATCCCAAGTACTGCCAAAATAATCTATTAGGTCAAGGGACAAAGTTTGACAAACTATTTGAAATGATGGAAGAGAAAAAAATTGCAGAAAACACTACTATCTCTCATGAATTGTCTGGATACAGCTATATAAAACACTCTGGAGTCTCTGCTCAAGGTGTAGTCGGGGCTGCTTTTCAGGGGTTAAATCGCAGCCAATGTTTCACTAAGTGATTATGTAAACTAGTGACCACTGACTTATAAATGTTTTATTAACCAGGATTGTGACTATTCATATGAATTTGATGAAATTTTGAATATTAATTAAACAATTCAGCTAGGTTCTTGGATGTTTATTTACCTAGAGGTTGACAAGTTTTAAGTATAACAATGACCGAACCTTGTGTAAAACCTCTGTGAAGCCTACAGAAACAAAATTTGAGTGACGTATGAAACGAGAAATGTAACAAGCTATGAGCTCAAAATAAACTCTGTCAAACGGAGGTGGCGAAAGAGCACTAAAAAAATTGGAGGCATTAGAAAAAATGAGAGAGAAACATCCAGCAAATACTAACTGAACCATAACCAGTACACAAAAGTATATGGTGAATGTACTGAGATGCTGAATAGTAAAGACAAGAACTGAACATGAACAGTAAATACTCAGAATGCAATGGTAGAGCAGATTCACTTCATTCAGCTGCTGAAATACTTGCTCTGTAACGAGAGCTGCTGCCTGAGAGACACGAGAAGTAAAGTTCCACAAAGGAGACAAACGTTTGTATAATTCAGCAGTTGCACTTGTGTCAATGAGTCCCAGGTCCATTTTCTGCCTGGAAATGGTTCCTGACACTTTGAAAACTCAGTCAGAATAAAATGTGTTCTTGTTGTATTAATAATTCTTAAAATGTGCTGACATGATGCACTTTGAGAAAGAGCATCTAGGCTTTCATATACCTCAAATTTCGGGAAATATGCTAGTTTTACTTACTCCAACCCACCCTTATGCACAATGATATAAGTGAAATTGAGAAGAAGATAATCCATGCATTTTATCTAGGAGACAAGGTGTTATTTATTAATATTTTTATTTAATTATAATTGAGTAACTATATAATAATTGCTAACTATAAAAACTACCAAAACAATAACTATTGGAGCAGGATTTGTATCTTATGAGAACTGGACTTATCAAGGATGTCTCAGGGAAAAATAGATCTTGATGTGTGTCTTGAAAATTCTGTTGAATATGGGGAAGAAAGAAAGATATAACAGAATCCTAGTAATCATTTTTAGTGTGATATAAATTTGAGAATCTGTGCACAGCATTTGTAAATTTGCAAATTTTAATCATTACTGAAGAAAAGAGTTTTCTGGAGCAACACATAAGACATCTCTTAATCCTCGTACATTTTAATAATAATATTTTATTTTTAAAGTTTTCTTACATATTTTATGAAAAAGTAAAAATATTCATAACAAAATAATAAAAGAATAATAATAGTTAATACACTGTATCATTATCTTCAAGGCATTTACTCAGAATAGAAGACAAAAAATTATTCTCTTTTACAAAGAAACAGATATCAGCACAAAACTTTCTTTTCAGTGAACTAAGAGAAACTCATACTATAAATGAAACAAATTAGCATATATATTAACACATTTTTGAAACAATGGACTAGGTAATTCGGGATACCATCTGAACCACTCCCCACTTCCAATTTATCTATCATTCATTTTGCTCCTCATTTGTACGTATATACTTTGAATTTCTCGTATACAGACACAATGCCATATTTAAGCTTGTGTGTCTGACTTATTTCACTTAACATTATGTTCTCAAGTTGCATCCATTTACCTATGAATTCCTCAAGTTTATCTTTAAGGAAGAGTAGTACTTCATTGTGTATAAATACCACATTTTCCTTATCCATTCATCTTTTGTGGGACATATATGTTGTTTCCAAACTCTAGCTATTATAAATTGTGCTGCCATAAACATATGTGTGCATGTGTGCATGTGTTGTAATCTGACCATTTTAACTCCTTTGGGAAGATACCTAGAAGGGGGATAGCTGGGTCAAATTGAATTTCATTTTTAATTTTTTGAGGAATCTCCACACTGATTTCCACAGTGGTTGTACTAGTTTACATTCTCATCAACAAGGTAGAAGAATTCCCTTTCCCCCACATCCTGGCAAGCATTTGTTATTACTAGATTTTTTTTTTTGATGGTAGCTGTTATGGCTTGTATCTAGATGGTCCCCCAAAGCCTCATGCTCTCATGTGTGGGGATTTTGGAAGGTGGCTGGCTCACAGGTGTATGATACTGGGATAAAGAGTGTGTGGTAACTAAATTGGTTTAGCATAGTCATGGGTGTGGATAATGGGAAAGCCCATCATCCAGAAGGCTTGTAGCCTGGATGGGATAAAAGGGAAAGAGAGGCCTGTTGCCTGTTCTGACATTGACTGTTTCTCCTCTGTGGTGCCCATCTGCCATGCCCCCCTGCCTTGGAGCCAGCTGATTATGGATTGAAACCTCTACAAACTGTGAGCTGAAATAAGCTTTTCTTCCTTTAATTGTGGGTGTCAGGTATTTTGTCTCAGTAATGAGAAAAGTAACTAAGAAAGTAGTCATTCTTTCTGAGGTAAGATGGTATCTCAAAATAGTTTTAATCTTTGTTTCTCTAATGCCCGGTGATGTTGAACTTTTAAAATTTATTTATTGGCCATTTTAACATTTATTTTATTGGGCATCTTCTTCTGAGAAGTGTCTATTCATTTTGGTTGCCCATTTTTTTAATTGTATCTTTTATTTTAGGGAGTCTTTTTTTTTTAGTTCTTTATATATTCTAGATGTTAGTCCTCTGTCTGAGGAATAGTTGGTAATTTTTTTTTAACCATTCTGTAGATTGTCTCTTCACTCTGTTTGTGATTTCCTTTGCCGTGCAGTAGCTTTTTAATTTGGTATCATCCCATATGATCCCATTTGTTGATTCTTGGTATAATTTCATTTCTTTTCTTTCTTTCTTTCTTTCTTTCTTTTTCTTTCTTTTTTTTTTTTTTTTTGTGAGACAGGGTCTTGCTTTGTAGTGCTGGCTGGCTTTGAACTTGCTATATAGCCCAGGCTGGCTTCAAACTTGAGGCAATCCTTCTGCCTCAGCCTCCCAAGTGCTGAGATTACAGGTGTGCACCACCATACTCAGCTATTCTTGGTATTTCTTGTGCCATTAGGGTTCTATTCCAAAAGTCCTCGCCAACACCTATGTTTTCAAGAGTGATACCTGTTTTATTTTCCAGTAGATTCTTTTTGTTTTAACATTTAAATCTTTGATCTATTTTGATTTTTAGAAGATAGTAAGATATATGGGAGTAGACTAAATCTTCTATATGTAGATATCCAGTTACACCAGCACCATTTATTAAAGAGGCCATCTTTCCTCCAGTGTATGTTTTTGGCCCTTTGTCAGAAATCAAATAGCTATAATTGCCTGGGGTTGTTTCTGTTTCTTCTGTTCTGTTCCACTGATCCACACTCCTGTTTTCGCACCAGTGCCATGCTGTTTTAACCACCACAGCTTTATAGTGCAACTTCAAGTCTGGGATCGTGAAGCCACCTGCTTTGCTTTTGTTATCCAGTACTGTTTTTCTTTTCTTTTTTTTTTTTTTGTCTCTTCTTATTCCATATGAATTTTTGGATTATTTGCTCAAAATCCTTGAGAAATACTATTGGTATTTTAATTGGTATTTCATTAAACCTGTATATTAGTTTTGGAAGTATGGCCATTTTGATAATACTGTATATGCTTATCCAGAAACAGGGGAAATCTTTCCATTTTCTGATGTCCTCAATTTCCTTTGTCAGAGTGATATAATTTTCAACATAGAGGTCTTTCGCATCCGTGGTTAGGTTAATTCCTAATTATTTGCTTTTTTTTTAATGCTATTGTGAATGGTATGGTTTTCCTAATTTCTTTTTCAGTGAGTTCATTATTACTGTATAGGAATGCTGTCGATTTTTGTGTGTTTATTTTGTATCCTGCTACACTGATGAAGTTGGTTATCAATTCTAGGAGTCTTTTGGTGGAGATTTTTGGGTCTTGTAAGTAAAGGATCATGTCATTTGCAAATAATTATACTTTGAAATCATCCTTTCCTGTATGTATCCCTTTTGTTTCTTTCTCTTGTCTGATTGCTCTGGCTAATGTTTCAAGGTCTATGTTGAACAAGAGTGGTGATAATGTAACCCTTGTCTTCTTCCCAATTTTATAGGGAAAGCTTTTGGTTTCTGTCCTTCTTATATGATGTTGATAGTAGATTTGTCCTAAATGTCTTTTATCCGATTGAAGTAAGGTCCTTTTATACCTATTTTCTTCAAGTTGCTTTTTTTTTTAAAATCATGAATGGATGTTGGGTTTTTGTCAAAGGCTTTTCATGTGACTATTGAGGTGATCATTTGATTTTTGTCACCCTGTGTTGTGCAGAGCACAGGAACAGAGCTAGGTAGGATTTGGTAGTTTATCTGCTCTCCTCGTGCCTCTTGCACAGATTGAGAGAGATCTGAGCTGGTGATGGCAGCAGGAGTGTGAGGCTCTTGAGGCCTTCCTGCTCCTGTCTCTCATGTGGGTCATATGGGGCTGGAGGCTGGGGTCAGTGTTGGCAGAAGCAGGAATAATGTTTTAATCTTCCAATTGCAGCAGGAGGCCAAGGTTCAACTTTCTTTGTCATTTTATATTCACCTTCATGTGATGAATCCCACACCACACTGCCTCAGTTTGACCCCAGAATGATCAAAGCAGTGTACTTGAGGTGAAGCCAATGAGAAAGTCAGTGCCAAGTCTGCCCTGGCCCCTAAGATTGGCTCCCAAGGCATCCAGTGACCGGAAGGGTCTGAGAATGACAGTAGACTCATCCATTTAGGACAGGCAAGCTCAGCTTGAGATAAGAACTACTGCTTGTGCCCTGGTCATCAAAACTCTTGAGGAAATACCGAGAGACAGAGAAAAGTGAAAATATATCAAACATTGTGGAAGTATCATTTTTGATGAGGTTATCAATGGTTTCCCCCAAAATGCCGTATTGATCTTTAGCCACAAAGTTCTCTGGTACCACTAAAGAGGTCCTGGGGACTGTCCCTTCATGTCAGAAAAAAGATTATTAGAATATCTCAGTGTATTAGTTACTTTTATAGCATCAATGGTTTGCAAAAGAGCAGATTTAACACAGAACAAGTCCAACTTACAACATTCACACACACAAGCCAAATGCAGGAAGAGTGCAGAACGTTTATCTGTGCACTGGAGACCCAAAAGATCTGATGAAGGGCTGGGAACCCATGGCAATATCCCACATATGTCTGTGTCTGCACTAAAAGGCTGAATAAATCTATACTGGAACCAAGATACAACATTCACAGCAGAGATGAAGACCAGAGCTCCCCTTGAAGTGAACAGCAGCCAACCTCAATGACAGCAAGGCCCTGAGCTCCTTCTGCCGGGAGAACAGCTGAGTTCCCTTTGGGAGAAACAGCCACAATCCCGGAATGGAGCTTCTCCTGGGAAACAGTTGGCCCACTATCTTCTGCTCCTGTTCTCCTTTTTGTGTCAGCAGCAATCCTCAGGTGGGTCCTTTATGCCCAAAACCACACCAGCTCAGTCCAGCTAGGCGTTCCTGCTCAAGTTGACCATATCGATTCACCACAATCAGCAACCAATTAGTATGTATCCCTGGAACTTTTTGTTCAATACATTTGCCTTGAGATTACAAAAAAAACATTAGCTCAAGTTTGATATCGAGTTTATGTACATTTTGATACAATACTTGTCAATCATAAATAATAAAGTGTATCTTAACCAGTGGTCTTTGAGGTAATGGGTAATGGGTTGAGTATGTAAATCATCAGAAAGTGAGAGTGATGGAGGAAAAGTCAGCACAAGAGGAAATGAAATAGTCATACTAATTGGACAGAAACTTATAAATACAATAGCCTATTAGGACCACCTTTACCATTTTGATACATTAATAGAAACTGGATATGAAACAAATATTCTCAAAGAAAATTTATTTCAAAATATTTGAGGAAACACATACCATCATTATTCTGGAGACCTACTTCCCTAATAACTATGAAAAAATGAGTAGGACTTCATAGTTATTAAATGTGGGCATGATTTTAGAATTAGACCTGGAAAACTGCAAATATAATTTTAATTTTAAGTAATACATGTGATTTATGCCAATGACAACCAACCAAATAATCTAACAAACCTATTTACATTAAAATATATTTAGGGTGCCAATAAAATAACTAGAGGACCTGAGAAATATTAAAAAGAAAACTTATTTGCAATTTATTTTTTATTCCCATCCAATGTTAAGAATTGTTTTTACAGTATCACTCACGAATGGTAGACATCTTCTGCTTAAGCAAGTATAATATCTCACTGTTTCTCTAAGAAATCTGTTTTGTACAGCTAAGCTATATGAGAAACTTTGCCTTTTGATTAACTAGAAATGTCTTCTTGGAAGTTTTATTTTTTGATCCAAGTTTTGGTCTCTGAAACTTCAAAGAACTAGTTTAACTGAAATTTGCACAAATAAATGATTATTTCGTTAACAATTTTAATGTACATATTAAATAAGAATTTTCTTGCCCGAATATTTCCTGTATGAGAAGAAATCTTCTATATAGGATTTACTGGGGGAGTAGGAGAAAAACAGTCTAAGTCTCTTAGCTAATCTTGTATCTTAAGAATATATAAATAGTAAGAAGGACAAAAGAGAAAAAATACTAGTGAAGATTGCTTTGGAGGAACTTGAGGGGGTGCTGGTCATTCCACTATTCCCATTGCCATTTCTCCTTTTTCATGTACACAATATAAGCCAAGAAGGAGGAGGGATTGCCAGAGACCTCTCAGAGTAGCTTGAAATGTGTTCCCTGAACTTAGAACAACATTTAATGAGGCGAGAAACTAAAGGTAACTGTTCCTAGTTGGGGAGACAGAGCTCCAGTGGGTAGAGGTACAGTCTACCAAAGGTGATGCAAAAATGAAAGTGTCCCAAGGATTAGAAGGAATGTACAAAAGGGAGCCAGACTTGAAATATTCCAAGGTGTGTCTGCCATGGCTGAGTGAAACCCAAATAGTTGAGGTTTGGTACTCATGGAAGCAAGAGCTGAAGAAAGATCAGTAAGTGGCCAGCTGAAAGACATCTCCCATGCTAAGATAAGGTATATTGTCGTAGATTCTGGAGGAATTGTCTCTAAAAAAACCAGCAAACATACTTGTGGTAGATTGATTGTAATAAGGTCCCCAATCCAATTCATTTGCACCGTGACATTGAAGTGACAGAGAAACATTTCTGTCTCCAATCTTTGAGTACAGGCTGGCCTTGTCACTTGCCTTGACTTTGTGCCAGTTCCCAGGGCAGGCTTCAAGACAATTTGCATGTTGTCGTTTCTTCTTCTTCCTCTTTCTCTTCTTCTTTTTCTTCTTCCTCTTCCTCTTCTCCTTCTTCCCCTTCTTCTTTTCCCCCTCCTCCTTCTCTTCCTCTTTCTCCTTCTCCTTCTTCATCTTCCTTCTTCTTCCTCCAGCCTAACCTAGAGACCAAAATAAATCTACAAATTGGGCAAGGTATTCAGATTTTGATTTGGGTTGGAGTTAACTTTTAATATCTGAAATTTAGACTGTCCACAACTAAGAGTGACTAAAAAAAAAAAAACTTGAAAAGTGTTCATGTGGGAAAAGCTCTTAAATCCAAGCGAGAGAGATATGATATAGGACATGTGAAAGACACTGATATAGAAAAAAATGAAGTTATTTTAAAAATTTCAATCCACTGAATCCAATTTACTCAAGAAATTACCTGTATGCATTTTTAGTTTTAAATACCTATATCTAATAAATAGGATATTTTAAATATGTTCTCATAGTTCTTTTTCTTTTTTATTTATATTATTTTAAATAGGTATATAAAACAAAATTGTATATCTTAATGAGGTATCATGTGATGCTTTGTTACATGTATCAATTTTGTAATGTTTAAATGAGGATAGACATATCTTTCTCCTGAAATATTTGTCATTTCTTTATGGTAAAATCATTCAAAATCGTTTCTTCTGGCTTTTTGAAACATGTAGTACATTATTGTTATCTTATTTTCTACATTTGTGGTTACAACATGATTCTATGAGATACACATAAACAGCAAAATGTCACTGTAGTAAAGCAAATTAATGTAAATATTCACATAGTTTTTAGGACAAGAGTGACTAAAGTCTAGTTATTTAATAAAAGTTTTTAACAAGATACAGCTTTATTAACTTTATCCCTCTTGTGGTACACTAGATATCTAAGTATGTTCTTTCCACATATCTGCTATTTTGTATTCTTTGACCTACATCTCCCAAAATATGAAACTCCACCTCGAAGGTTCTTACTAGTATTGCAGTATATTTCAAAACATACCAGTTACTGTAGGGCTATCATTTTATCACATTTAGTGCACTATTTTTACATATTAATTTATTTCTGATAAACAGCATATTAAGCCATATCCCCATTATATAGCCAAATAAACTCCTTTAATTGGAAAACCATAGTACCATAGTTCACCATCTTCCATTTTATTCTCCTTGAAGTCACACAAAAGAATGATTAAAAAAAGTACCCTATAATCTTCATTTATGACTCTGCTATTTACTATTTATGTAAATTTAGGTAACTGAGTAAAGATTTCAACCTCGATTTTCCCATCTATAAGGTAGAATAATAATGCCCAAAGTTCTTGTGGAAATTAACCACAGTTATATAAATATATATAATATAATATATATATATATATAAAATAACACACACACACAGTTATGACAGCCCCTGGAAATAGTAAGCTACCAATGCATATTTATTATTATTAGGATATTTTATAATTAATTGCTGTTTCATTTGGCACTTCTTTTCACATTTTAAAATTCTTTTTTTCTTTAAATCATACATGTTTATGTAGAACTTTACTGTTTCTAAAGCCTATTCACATATAACTTTTAATTTGAACCTTTCTGTAATGCCTTGACAAAGCTACTAGCTAGCTTTATGAATAAAAACATAGAATAACAAGAAGTCAAGTAACTTCTCTAGATTCACTCAGTGTAAGCAGCACCATCAGGGCACAAGCTAAAGTCTTCTGTTTCACAGATCAGTGGTAATTTAATTTAGCAACCATCTATTTTCTTTTTTTCCCATCTTCTTTTCTTCCGTGTGTGACGTATGTCTCCATCTCTTTTGGGATAAGAAATTTTGGTATCAAAGTCATCTACTAAGCATCACTGTGATTAAGTTGTCTTTGACTTTTTTTTAAAGTTGTTTTTGACTTTTACAGTGGCTAGAGGTCTCAACCACAGATTTCCAGAGTAATCTCTGCCCCCCACATACGTAGGCAAATTATGTAAATACATGGAAAACGTAAGCATGCATTTGTTTTTGTAATGCCTTAAATGCTACAAGAACGTAGAGTATTTCACCTGTGATTGGAACTGTGTTGATTCTTGCTGATTGTATTATGTGGTTTATAATTAAGATATGGGAAAAATGAGAGAAGTCAGATTATATTTAGGTCTTTGTTTTGGTTTTAAGAATAAAACTACCATTTCAACTCCTGTCTTCTTCTAAAATTTTGTGTTCTGAGCTCAGAAAAAAATCCCAATGTGCCTCCCAGTCACAAAATAAATATTAAGGAAAAAAGGAATAAAAGCGTTATTTTGTATTACTGGACTCAAGCATGTCTCTACCCTGAATCAGTCATTTCACACCTGTCGAGAACTGCCCTGGACAGTTTTGCATGCACAAGTATTATGTCTAAAAGAAAGCTCTCATCTCTTTGAGGGCAGGGCAATGTTTGTCATAGTTCTATCCTTCATGGCAGGTGCAATTCTTAAGGAATCAATTTAATTATTATTGTTGTCTCTGCTGATTTTTTTTCTACTTGCTGATTCTTCATAGGGAAGTTGAATTAGACTCTGCTCATGTTTCATGTCTCGAAACCAGGAAATTTGATGTCCGTCTTTTTGCCTCTTCCTTTTACCAGATGTTTGACTTCATCCACTTGCACTAGCACCTTTATGCTGCACTATAATGATAGCAACCATCTACCTCTGGTCTTGCGTTTACTTTCCCACCTAGGACAGCGGGAATAAGAAAGATAGAATTCTATTTGGATTTGTGTCACACCAGAGAAAGAAGCCATTTGAATGCTTCTTGAATCTTGCCACATAGATAGATAACTGTTTCCTTCATGCCTAAGTCTAACTTTTCCTGTCAGAATGTACTTCTCATTTTTCATGAGGAGTAGATATTGTTTGCACTTATTTATCTCTAAGAACTTCACCTGATCAAAAATGTGCTCATGTTATCTGTAAAGCTGATGATTTGCCCAATAACATGTACTCAATATTTTACACTCCATCTGAGCTAAATTAAAGAGGATTTTTCAGCTGCCGCCTCGGCACTGATGCCTGGCAACTCCCATCGGCATCACTAATGAAAAGCACTTGCCTTTGCATGCTGTGGCACATTCAAATCCAACATTTCACATCTTAGATCTTTAAGTTCATCATCTAAGAAAAAGTGAGAGTGACACTGTTCTTTCTGCTTAAGACAGTTTTTATAATGATCAGGTAAGATGCTGTGTGACAAAGTCCTAGAGTAACACAGAATATATCCCCTAGCTTTGATGATAGATATCAGATTGGCCTTGCAATTTTTTTGTAAAATAATCACTTCTCTAATGCCGCCCTTCAATTCTTGGTCTATGAGGACATGAAACAGAATCAGATGGCAAAAATACAACAGTTTCAGTTTTAAAGATCATGTGTCCATAAGATATAGCATCTGTCTAAATAATAGATTTCTGTGCAACCTCAGGAGCAATCGTGCATATTACAGTTGGTTCTACTTCACTACCTAGCTATTTCATATCTTTCCAGGTTGTTAGTCAAATGACTGCACGGACTAGCATGTTCTGATTAATCGGGGTTTCACTAATTACCCTGCAGTCACATGGACTTCACTAAACTGCTTTCTGCATTCTTTTGCTATAGGTTTCATGTCAGTTTCCATGCTGCTGCAAAGACACCATTGCTTCCCTGAGGAGTCTTCCATGGGAAGGACAGTCAGGAATGGTATTTTCATTCTTGTTCGTACAGTTTTTCTTTCAGGCAAATACTTTTTCTTCAGGGAATGAGAGGTGCGTTTAAGGAAAAAAAATTACTTGCAACAAGTAAAGAATCAGGCCTGTGTGGCATCTCCAGAGCCATGGCTAGGAAAAAATAGGTGCAGGCAGACTGGATTCAGCAGAATAAAATAAGTGCTAATAGTCAAGCCCTTGCCCCAGTTCCAAGCCTAGAAACTTCTGATGACTACCTTCCAAGAAGCAACACTGCCACCTGGCTGTTTAAATTTGAGAAACGACGGATTCTTTCTTTTTCTTACCAAAACCTCCTGATACTCAGCATACTCCTTGAGTTTCATAGTCTCCAAGCAGAATCCTGGAGTTCTGGGAGATTTCTGTGGTCTCTCCAGGAACACAATGGTACAGACTAAAACTGAGACAATTGGAAAGGATCTGAAGACCCATACAAACCACTGTTTAGAGTTCAGGAAAATGAAGCCCAAAATCGCATCACAAAAGTAAAGTTATAATGTAGGTCTTTGACGTGCTAACCCATTATAATTCCGGTATTTTATGAATTGCCACCAAATCTAAATCCATAGTCGTGACTATGATTATATGTATATGATTATATATATTTATATATGATTTTATATATATATGAAGCGATACATATATGAAAGGATTGAGTGCACTGGGATTATGAGTGATTGAGGCTGGCATTTTTGATCTCTAGTTTTCAAGACTGATTATTTTCTGCCTAGGTCTTATTTTGGGGGAAATACAGTTATGTAAGTCGAACCGTGTTGCAGCGTATGCATGTTTGTGCAAATGTACTGGGTTTTGTGTTTTTATGGGCAGGATCTGCACCCACATCTTCTCCAGCTTTTATTGGAACACTTCTTCCACTTCTCCTGTCTCTGAAAAAGGTGCAGACTAATGACAAGAGCACCAGATTCCTGTTAAGATTGTTCCACAGTGAGGACACAAGGAGACGTTCCAATGTTCTGCTATTTTTACTTGACAGCTGTCTCTCCTTTAGACTCTTGCACTGTGACTCCAGAATCCGCACTGAATGCAGTAGAAACAGTTAAACTAAGCCTGAAAATTAGATATGACAAGTCCCAATAAGTCTTTTAGTACATCTCATTGTCAGTGTTTCTGTTTTTTTCATTGAACCCTGGCTGACCCACTTCTCATGTTCATGTTATTAATTAACGCAATGAGAGTGCAGGTGGTATTGAAACCGTATAACTGAAGTAGGCTAGGTACTTGGGGACTGAGATATGGGTAACCTAAGGTGGTGATGTGAGAAGAAACGAGACTCACCAGGACTGAATAGCCCTGAGTTAGACCTGCTTTTGAAATAGCAGAGGGTTGTTTCAGTCAAAGTTTTTACTCTGTTGATTAATTTTTATACCTTTGCTTTCATTCCTCATTTCATTATAGTAAACTTGTATTTATTAAAAAAAATTTAACTAATGCTGTTATATTGGCATCAAAATTTGTATAATTTAGGATGTTTCCCTATATACTTGGAAGAACAAAGACATTATGCAGAACAACTTTTCAGCTGAACTGATTAACTTCAGTGTTTTATTGCATAGCTAAAGAAATCACATTGAAGTGCTAGCACTGACTTGTAGGGTCAAATGTAAAATTTAGGTCTGTTAATTCCATCATTCATTTCTTCATCCAACAAATACTGAGAACCCAGTCTAGATTAGATACTGTGTTTGGTGCTGCTGGATCCAGCAGTGAATATGTCAAACACAATCCCTGGCCCCATGGATGGTATTTTAAAGCAAATAATTATAAATATAGTTCCTAAAATAGAGGCAAAAAACAATTGGAAAAATTGCTATAGTGGAAAAGGATAGGGTGTTTTGAGAGCATACAGAAGGGGGAGCTAAATTAGTCAATAGATAAAGGGAATGTAAGAAAGGTTTCCTGAGATCATGTCAGTTCAATTGAGAACAAAAACTGAAACAGAATTAAGAAAGGAAAAGGAGAAAGGGCATTCTTGAAAGAGAAAACAGTGTTTGTAGAATTTGAGAGTGAAAAGGGACTTGTGTGGGAAAAACATGGACAGTGTGTCTAGAGCAGAGATAGACAAACACCCATAGGACAGATCCAACCATAAAGTTTATTGGGCTACATCTTCATGCATTCATTTCCATATTGCATATGGTTACAATATCATATATCTGCAAAGGCAAAGGTGAATTCTTGGCCAAAGGAAATGGGTCACTGTGGTGTGACCTGAAAGACTTTGTTCTTGGTTAAAGGGTTTATCCCTGGCCTCTCCCTACTCTGTCTGTTTCTTGGCTGCCATGGGGTAAGCAGCATTCTTCTGCTATGCCTTTCTACCATGCTGTTTCTGCCTTGGAACCAACCAACCATGGACCAAATCCTCTGAAAACACTGAGCCAAAATAAACCTCTCAGGTTTAAATTGCGGGTTTTGGGGATTTTGTCCCAGTAAGGGGAAAATTAGTAATACAGAAATTGGTACCAGGAGTGGTGTCAATTTTGTGATTGTACCTGAAAGGAAGCATCTGTAAAGTTGGAGCCTGCAAAATTGGGGCACAGGACAGCATGGTTGATAAGATTGGCTTTTAGAAGAAGCCAAGTACTTTGCATCAAGACAATAGAAAAGACACTTTGAGGGAATCTAAGGAATTTGGCAAACCTCACCCATTATAGGCTCAAGGGTGTAGAATAATAAACTCCTTTGAAAAGTCCTGATTTGACAAGAGATCACCAGGGTGCCCTGCTCAAAAAGGGCTGCCAACGGAATTGGGTCCCTGGCATTCATTTTGCCATGTTTGGACACCCAGGCATGCAAAGGCTGTTGCAGCCGTGGTTCAAGGGCGTCCAGAGAGTGTTTGAGCTGATGACAGACCTTGCCATCATATATTTGGTGCTGGTTTTTCAGACCTGCAGAATACAGGAATTGTAGGGTCAGAGGACTTCTATTCAGATATCAGAAGTAGGCCTGGGAGGCTAGGCAACATGCCCTTGAGATGGCAATGAGTGAAACTGTGAGGGTGAAGCCAAAGTTTCAGTGGAGATGCCCAGGAAGTTGGAGATGTCAGGAATGTGGAATATCTGTTGAGGGAATTTGTAGGCACTGAGTGGAACTAGCCTAAGAAAAAGGCCATATGGGCGACAACTGGCACACTATAAGAATACCACCCAATCCCTTTGCAACTTGCATAGTTTCGTAACCTGCCATGAATGCTCAACATGAAGCTACAGGATTCAATGTTTGCCTTGCTGGTTTTTTGTTTTGCTTTGGTCCAGATCTTTTCTACTCCTCTATTTCTTAATTTTGAAATGGGAATTTTTACCCTGTGCCATTGTATGTCATCAGTGTTTAACTTTGCTTTTGATTTTTTTACAGGGGTATATAGCTAAGAGTTTACCTTGTTTCTCAGAGGAGACTTTGGAATTAGACTTTCAGCAATACTAAAATTGTTAAGAATTTGGCAACTCTTAGAGGGGGATTAAATACATTTTACATGAGATGGATACACGCCTTTGGAGGGGCGGGACTGAATGTCATTGTTTATACCTGAAATGTCTCCCAAAGGTCTTATGTGCAACTTGGTTGAAGGACACAGTCCCTTGGCTATGACCTAGAAGGGTATATTCTCATCCCAGGCTCCTGCCATGCCACTTCTGCCTTGGAGCCAACTTACACTGGATTGAATTCTCTGGAAACCAGGAATCAAAATAAACCCCCTCCACTTTTAAGTTTCTGATGCCAGGTACTTTGTCCCAGTGATGGGAAAATTACTAAGGGTTTATATAATTTAATCCATTTTCTCATATTTATGGAAAAATGCATTCCCATATCAGTTGGAATGTAGTTCTGATTTAATTTTTGTGGAAGTATTGGAAGAGTGCATAGGAACAAATGCATGTAAATTAGTAGTTAGAAAGCAAATGAAGGAATCAAAGAAAAGTGTAGAGTTAAGGATAGCTTAGTGGAAATTAGGAGAGATGGAACCATTTTCATTATCAGTTAGCAATAGAGTCAGTAGGCTTTGATTCTTGATTGTAGTTTGGGAGAGTAACAAGTAAGAGGAATATTGCCTAAGTTTACATGGAATAAAAAGACCTGTTTATAGAAATCATATTAGAAACTTTCTTAGGATGAAGAAATATTTCAACATACAGGTAGTTGAAGCATAAAGAATGTCAACTATGATGAAAAAAGAATCTCCCTGTGACACATCTTAGTCAAAAGACCAGATGTCCAACAAAAAGACAGAATCTTAAAAACTGTCAGAGAAAAGCAAAAAAAAAAAAATCATGTATAAAGGTAAAACCATCAGGATTACAGTAGACTTCTTAACATAAACTTTAACAGTCAGAAGAGCATGGAGTGAAGTGTTCCAAGCCCTGAAAGCAAATGACTTCTAAACCACACTAATATATCCTACAAAACTGACTTTCAAAATGAGTGGAGAAATTAGGACATTCCATGACAAAGAACACATTGAGAGGTGCATTAACACACTGTAGCTGGTTTGAACCACTGGTGGTACATGCATGGCTGTTCTATTGGGCAAGTTGTATCAGCCAATGGGACTGTTCCATGCCACCCAATGGGACAGTCTTGCATGTACTGCTGGTGGTTCAGAGCTGCCTAAACTGTCTGTCTAAGTGCCTGGCACTTAGACAGACAAATTGTAGCCTTGTCCTGAATGTATTAATACCAAACCAGCACTCCAAAAAGATTCAAGAATATCCTAAATAGAGATACCAAAGCAACAAAACCTAAAACATCAGATGGAATGAGTATGGCAAGCAAGGAAAATAGTTAAAACAGGAAAAATAGAGTCATTAACAAAAAAAGATCACAATGACAGGAATAAATCAATACCTTTCTGTAATAACTCTCAATATAAATGGTCTAAACTCCCCAAATAAAGCCATAGATTGGCAGGTTGGATCATAAAACAGAGTTCAACAGTCTCTTTCTTTCAAGAAAGTTACCTAATCCAAAAAGAAATTCATATTCTGAAAATCAAATGATGGAAAACAATATTTTATGCACCAGGACCCTAAAAGCAAGCAGCAATAGCAATCTTATTCTCAGACAAATAGAACTCCAAGTTAAAACTGATTAGAGGAGGCAAAGAAGGTCACTACATATTAGTTAAAAGAACAGTCCAAAAGGAAGAACTAACAATTGAAATACGTTTGCACGAAATAGCGTAGCACTTAACTTCATAAAATAAATACTGCTGCACATAAGAGATCAAATAAACTGCAATATAATTATAGTGGGTAATGTCAATTCCCCACTTTCACAAAGAGATAGATAAACTAAATTTTAAAAAATCAACAAAGATAAATCAGAATTAAGTCACAGTTTCAAACAAATGGAATAACAAGTTCATGGTGGGGCCATAATTTGTATGTCTCACTGCTGGGGGTCTTGAACTGCCAGTGGTGCATACAAGATTGTCCCATCAGGGGGATTTTTACCAATGTTTAGTAAAAAGACCAATCAAAGTGATTAGATCTGTTTGTACTGCCAGTGATACAAGCCACCAGATGGGACAGTAATGCATGGACCACTCATGGTTTAAGCTGGTGGGAACGTGTTAATAGATATCTAAAAAGTGTTCTACCTTACTACAACAGAATGCACATTCTCAGCAGCACATACAACTTTCTCTGAAACATGCCACATATTAGCCCACAAACCCTGCTTAAATAAGTAGGAAAGAATTGAGATCATCCTATGTCTATTATCAGATTTTTGTGCATTAAAACTAGAAACCAATTACAAAAAAACCCACAGGAGCTATATAAACACTTGAAAACTCACACGCACACACTCACTATCAATTAGTTACAGAAGAAATCAAGGAAGGAATTATACAATTTCAAACAATAATCCCAGTAAAACAGAATGTGTGGGACACAATGAAAAGAATCCTAAGAGGAAAGTTTATTGCAGCCAGTCCATACATTAGGAAAACAGAATGAAAGCAAATAAATAGCCTAGTGGTGAACTTCAAGGTACCTGAAAAACAATGCAAATCCAAAACTAGTTTGAGAAAGGAAATCATAAAGGTTGGAGTAAAAATTAGTGAACTTGAGACTAAAAAAATAATACAAAGACTTAATGAAACAAAAAGCTGTTTCTTTGAAAGAATAAACAAAATAGATAAATACTTACAAAAATTTAACAAAAGGAGAGAAAAGACTCACATCAATGCGATTAAATGAAAAATACAAAATCACAATGGACACTACCCAAATCTACAAGATTGTTAGTAACTACTATGAAAAATTGTACCCCAACAAATTGGAAAATCTTGAAGAAATGTACAGATTCCTAGATATCTAGAATTATCAAAACTGAACCAAGAAGACTTCAAAATTCTGAACAATCCAATAACAAGCAATAAAATTGAGGTAATAATGAAAAAACAACCAAGAAAAGCCCAGGACCTGATGAATTCACTGCTGAATTCTACAAGACCTTCAAGGAAGTTATAACTCCCACACTTCTCAAATTCTGCGATGAAATAGAAAGGGAGAAAGTGCTCGAAAAGTCACCCCTGGAAGCTAGCATCACTCTAATCTCAAAAGTAGACAAAGATCCAACTAAAAAAGAAAACTAGACCCTAATCTCCTTAATGGTCATACACGCAGAAATTCTTAATAAGATATTGGCAAATATAACGCAACAAATTATCAAAATAATCACACATCATGACCAAGTAGTTTGCATCCCAGAGATGCAATACATGTAATATGTGGCATAAACAGAAACAAGGGAAAAAACCCACATGATCATATCAATAGATGCAGAAAAAGGTTTTGACAAAATCTATTCGTGATTAAAAACAATGAAGAAAATAGGTAAAGAAGGACCTTACTGCAATCTGATAAAAAGCCATTCATGACAAACCAATGGCAAACATTATATAAAATAGGGTGAAGCTGAAAGCATTCTTCTAAATCAGGAACATGACAAGGATGTTCAATATCATCGCTCCTGTTAACCTAGTACTGGAAATATTAGAGAAATCAGGCAGGAAGATGATAAAAGGGATGAAAGGGTTGGAAGAAATCAAATTATCATTATTTAAAGATAACATGATCTTTTACATCGAAGGCCCAAAAATTCCACCAAAGAACTCTAGAATTAATAATCAAATTCAGCAATGTAGTAGGATTCAAATTCAACACACAAAAAAATCAATAGCATTTCTATACATCAATAATAAATTCACCAAAGAAGAAATTAGGAAACTGATAGGGATTTAGCTCAGTGGCAGAGCACTTGCTTAGCAAGCACAAGGCCCCAAATTCTATTCCCAACTGCCCCC
Organism: Hystrix cristata; assembly: GCA_004026905.1. NCBI lineage: Eukaryota > Metazoa > Chordata > Mammalia > Rodentia > Hystricidae > Hystrix > Hystrix cristata. The sequence continues at coordinate 7,788 of PVJO010017509.1, read as the reverse complement.
CATCATTCTCAATAGTATCAAGAAAAATCTAAATACTTAGCAACTAACCTAATCAAAGAAATGAAGCACTTCTACAATAAAATGGTACAACTTTGAAAAAGAATATCAGAAAGATAACCAGAAGTTGGAAAGATATACCCTGTTCTTGGATAGGCAGAATGAATATTGTCAAAATGGCCATAGTTCTAAAACTGGTATACAGATTTAATGCAATCCTGGACTACAAGAGCAGGCATTTACAATACCTGACTTGAAGTTATACTACAAAGTCACAGTGATAAAAACAACATGGCACTGGCACAAAAACAGACGCTTAGATCAATGAAACAAAATAGAGAATGCACGAAAACCCCGATCCCATTTATCCACCTTATGTTTCACAAAGGTGCCAAAAACATGTGCTGGAGGAAAGATAGCCTCTTTAGCAAATGGTGTTGGGAAAACTGGTTATCCATATGTAGAAGATTGAAACTAGATTCATATCTCTTACCAGGTACTAAACTAAAATAAAAATGGACCAAAGATCTAAATATTAAAACAATCACTTAACCTGGTGGAAGATAAAAATAAATAAAATTCTTGAAGTTATAGGCACAGGCAAGGGCTTTCTGAACAGAACACCAATTGCACAAAAATTACAGCAAAATTCAACGAAAGATTTTACATCAAATTAAAAATCTTTGCTGTTGAATTACAGCAAAATTCAACAAAAGATTTTATATCAAATTAAAAATTTTCGCTCTGTTGAAACAACCAACAGAGACAAAGTGCGTTACGGGAAAAATTTTTGTCAGCTATTCCTCAGGCAGAGGACTAATGTCTAGAATATACAAATAACTCAAAAGAATTAAACCTCTGCAAAATGAAAGATCCAATCAAAAAATGGGCAACTGAACTAGTCGTATCTCAGAAGTACAAATGACCAATACATACATGAAAAAATGTTCAACATTGTTCTCCATTATAGAGATGCAAATTAAAACAACACTGAGATTTCATCTTAGTTTAGAAAGAATGGCAATCATCAGGAAATCAAATAATAACAAATTCTACCAAGGCTGTGGTGAAAAGGACCCCTTCTATATTCCTGGTTGGAATGTAAACTAGTACAACCATTATGGAAATCAGTATGGAGATTCCTAAAAACACTAAAAATAGAAATAAATTACTTTTGACTCAGCCATTCCTCTAGTAGGCATCTTCCTGAAAGAGTTAAAGACATCATATTACAGCAACACATGCTTGCCAATATTTACAGTGGCACAATCCATATAGCTAAACTGTGGAAGCAGCCTATATGCCTTTCAACTGATGAATAAATTTAAAAAATGCGGTAGCTATATGTAATACAATATTACTGAGCTATAAAGAATAATAAATTTGAATCATTTGTAGGAAAATGTATGCAACTTGAAAACATAATGGTAAGTGAAATAAAACAAACACACAAGTTTACATACCATATGGTTTCTCTCATGTGAGAAATACGAAGTATAAATAAATAACAAAATAAAAGACAGATGAGAGGAAACAGTGAGATAGATCTTTTGCAAATGAGAAGGGGACCAAGACATGGAGGGTGGGGTAGGAGGGAGGGAAAGAGAATGTAAAAAATTAAGATGTGTCATGAACATCTATCAACCATCCACAATGAATGTAACCATTATGTGTCACAAACATGAAGTAAAAAAAAGTGAAAATGAGGGAAGGAGATCCAGAAGATGGAGGGAGCAAGGAGAGAAGGAGGGGAAGGGAATAAAAAGAATTCTTTAAAGTTTATTATATTGCCAGTGGTTTTATAAAAAATTATCCCATATTATTTGCCAATTCAATCAAATAAAATTGATTAAGACAATGAAAAAAAGAATTGATAGGTTAAATACTTGTACCTACCTAATTTGAAAATAAATATTTATGTACTCCAAACACGTGAAGTTTTACATTAGTGTCAAATAGGCATAGCAATAAAACAGACTCTCCTGTGTAAAAAAATTTTGATTATGATAGAGAAATGGTTGCAGTTATAAAGTTGTATAAGGAATGAACAACTCAAGATACATATCAATCACTGATACTAGAAGAATATTTAATACATGGTATATTTACAAAGTATTTTTAAAAAGAGAAAGATTTGTTTCGTGGCACTTTATTACAATCTGTAATTTTTTTTCAGAAATGCATTTATCTCTAAAAGATATGTATAAAATTATTAAAAATTGTTAAAGTACTGACAATGGTTAACTGTTATATTTGAGTGATAAGAATATGGGTGATAGTTTACATATTAAATATTAAAGGGCTTTCAAAAGTATTGTAGTAGACATATGCTACTTTTGCTATAAAGTAAACATTGCATTTTAAAAAATGTCTTTTGGATTTATCACTCATAAGATCCCTGATGCTAGTGATGAATGGAGTTTGAGTGGAGTGATAGAGATGGGAACACTGAAATGTGCTGATGAGTGGTAAAAATGAGGAAATTGATATATCAGTGTTAGTAATTTAATGTGTCTTGACTACCTGGTTAAAAATAAAGTAAAAAGTTTATTAAGTCCTCAAGAATAAATGAAACAATGCTCCATTTATTTCAAGATTCTAACTGCAACCTCACAGTAGAACAGATAATTAAACAAGGACTTTTGAGCAGCCAGTGTTGCTAATGTCAAAACAAATGCTCTCTATTCAAAGGATAATCATCCAGGTCATCCACAAAAATAAAATGGAGTTTAATTTGGTATATTCTAAAAAAATTGGTTGTTTGTATTCATCCTCAGATCATTTAATAGCAGGCAAAGAGGAAATAATTTCTAGAATTGTGAGAAGTATTAAGTTATTTCAAAAGTTAATGTGATGGTTAATCTTGATTGTCAACTTTACCAGCAGGTGAACTGCATTGGCGATTACAAAGCACACTTCTGGCTGTGTCTAGGTGGCTCACGGGCGGCATTACCTTGAGGACTATATCAGGCCATGGCTCCTCCTCTTTGGCTCTTTGTTCTCATTCTCATTCCTGGATGGCAGGAGGTAAGGGGATTTCCTCAACCACAGTCTCCTGCCATGAGATTTATGCCTTGGAGTAGGGCAACCATGGACTGAAACCTCTGAAACCATGAGCCAAAATAAACATTCTCTCCTTTAAGATGTGTGTGTCAGATATTTCATCCCAGAAATGGAAATGTAAAGAATATAAAGAGAAGACAAAAACTGCAAATTGTAGAAAACAAAATTAATTTCAAGATATGGATGCTGGTCACCTTCAGAATTGTAACTCAGTTAATCAGGATGGAAACAACAGAGCCCTGAATAAGAGGAAGCAGGGCTAGCAAGTCTGAAATTTGTAAGACAAGCACCCAGTTTGGAAAATCCAATTAACTGTTGCTGTTACCATTTCAGGTCTGAAATCTGCAGCACTGAGCAAGCAAACTGGAAGCTCAGGCAGGTTTCTGATGTTGCCCACTTCAGGCTGGATTCCTTCTGACGGAAACTTCAGTCTTTGCTCTTTGGTACTTTCAATTAATTGAATGAGACCACCTGTACTAATGGAGGGTAATGCACTTTACACAAAATCTAGGGATTTAAATGGAAATCACATCTTAATCTACCATCACCTCACAACGTTTTCACTGATGTTAAATGCAATGACTGTGTACCGTATCCTTAAATTGAAAACTAACAGTTGGAAATGATAGGAACGAATCTGAAATTGGAGACATGATGTCTCTAACTGAGAAAAAAAAGGAAGAAGAGATAGTAGATTTTGGAGAAATGCTTATATTTTGTTTTTTTTTTTCACACTGAGTTTGAGATACCTATTGGTCAGTCTTGATTGATTAGGGTTTTGAGGTTTGTGGGTAGATCAGGATTTGGGACAATAGGTCTTGAAGTTAGAATCATGTGATTCGTAGTTAGAACTACAGGAGAAGATAAAGTTACATGGGGATGATTGTGGGGGGGAAAAGATTAGTGAACTGGATACAGTAATATTCAGAACAAAAGTACTTCAGGGGTGAGATGAAAGGTCTGTTGAGGAGGTGGAGAAAAGACCGTTGGATTAATAGAAGAACCTGGACAAGATAGTATCTTGAAAACTACAGCAGAGAACGTGTTTGCTCACCAAATCCAGCTTCATATTGTACTTTTTAGGCACATAGAAAACTCCATTTCTTAGACCTCTTCCACTTAAGTGTGGACAGATGATTAGCTCTAGCCAATGAAATGAGAAGTCCCAGATGATGGACAGTCCATCAACCTGAATTCCAGAGCGATGATGTGGAAAGTATCTTTACTGCCCCTGTATCTCTGCTATCCATTGAATAGGTAATGCCATTGAAAAAATAAACATCTGCTGTGTTAAAATACTGATATCTTGGGATTAATTTTTCAACCTAGCATAATACATACTGTTCTTAACTAACACTAAAGCTACAGCAGTGGCATATGTAGCAAAAGAGAGAACAGTCACAACTGTGTCATGTGTATCAAAGGTCCAGAAAAAAGACCTTTCAGGAGATCTTCAGATGTGGTTTCATTGAGCTGGCACATCCTAACATGTTAGGGGTTTTCAATTACAACAGTTCGACGGAGAATCTGTATTGTCCTTTGGGTTAAGCTACGAATTGTACTCACCAGATCAATAGAATAAAGAGTTAACTTGAACTGGAAATTGGCATCACAGTATGTATACACATAATGCATTATCCTCATAGTTTGACTTGAACTCTTTATGTGAAGGTATAAATGTTGATTGAACTATGATGTCTTAATTTTCCATTTTGTTTTAGCATGAAAAGACTGGTCTTAGTATTTTCCCTTTAGTACAGCAGATCTCAGTTTACACATAATTTTTATTTCATACACCTAGTTATGTAGTTCGTTGTTTAAAATTCTGAGTACCATTTAGTGTGGGAAAGAAATAGTAAAGGAAGTTTAGATTCCCTACAGTATATTTGGCACAATTTGTTTGAACTAGAAAATATATTTTATCTCAGTACATAATTGAAATTTACGTCATTGATTCTAACCAATGACAGGCAAAATAAATGTCCTTATACATAGGGCACAACAATAGCATCAAGCAGGAAAATGTGCCAAATATATATGTAGTATATTTGAAAAAGTAAAAGGCTAACTTCCCAAAGCTGTCTAGATACAAAGTAAAGGAAGTAGAGCTTGATAAAAATACACATACCTAATAATAAGTTTAAAATATTTTTACAAATAAAAGTGAAATATTATATGAGTCTAGTAATTATGTTAAAAATTCCAGTGTGGAAAATTTAAGTTAAAGTAAATCACTTAAAAATTAAAATGCACAGAAAAATTGTTTGGTTATGTAACACTTCCAACACATTATTGTCCTTCTTCCATACTATCCTCAAAAGAGATAATCAGAATATTATAATGCAGGTACTTATTAGAATACATTAAGAGATATTCTTGGAAACCGAAGTGTCCTTCAATCTTGTATAGTCCCAGATGTGCTCTAAGGTGAGTATCTTTGTTGTTCATTGCTTAACTATTTGCTAATATTGACACAAAGCAAACTGTCTTTCTACTGAAGCACTTCATTTTATCTTATACAAATGGGAAATAAGGAATTAATTTTGACAGCTAAGACTGAACTTTTTAAACATTGTATCTTTCTTCAAGTAATATTAATGGAAATAGTTCTATAGTCTTTTAAGGACTGTTCCTGATCAGAGGATTATCATTACTTTATTAGTGCCTGTTTATAGTAGAGAATAGTGATGTTCATTTTAGGAATTGGTATCTTCATGTACCATATCTTGTTCATTTTCAATTCTTACCCTTTGCTTCCTTTTGTCTCCCAGCACCTCATCCTCTTAACAATACCTGACTCTACCTACTAGTTTCCTATTATTTTGTCTTTATTATACTCATTTATTTGTTTATATCTTAGGTTTTCATTTCAGAGAAAGATTGTATAATATTATTTTTTATGACTTCATTTTCAAAGCGTTAACTTTTTCTACAGGACCTTTATTCTTTCTGTATTAAAAGTTAATTAATTCCTCAACATGAAAAATAAAGACGGCAAAATGTTATAATAATAATAGTTAATATCTTCATGATGTTGATGGGGAAAGTTCTGAATGTCTTACATTTAATTCTCAAAATAATTCATAGAGATCATCTTTATTTCAACTTTACAGGTGAGAAAAGTGACATTGAGAAGTTAAGTAATTTACCAAACGTTACTTGGCTAGGAAATAGTGCAATCTCGATACAAACACCCAATTGTCAGCTTCTAGAATCCTCTGTTTTTAAGCACTGCATTTATCTTTCTAGGCAGTGTGAGATAAACATGCTTCATGAAGTATATAGAAATGATGAACTGTCAAGGATTTACACACTGATATACTTCTTATGGTAACATCCATTTTAGACTACTTTTATTTTATTTTTGCTAAAACACAATACTATAGACTAGGTCATAGTAAAGAGAAGATATTTATTTTGGCTTATGGCTCTGACTGAAATTCTAGGGTCCACATCATGTGAGGTCCTTCTAGCTGGCAGAGTCCTGAAGTAGCACAGGGAATCCAATGGCCAGAAACATGAAACATGGGTATTTATTTGTATACTCTGCTTCTCCTCTGCCCCTCTTTTCTTATAAAGTCCCCAGACTTCAGTCATGGAGACTTCATCCCTACGTCTTTATCTGATCATGCTCACCTACCAAAAGACTCACTTTTAAATATCATAGTTGGCTTAAATTTCCACCCTCATAATACCTCCCAATGGGGATTAAACTTTAAAATGGTGATTGGAAGGGAAGAATCATTCAATTTATAATGTATGCCATCACGAGACAGGTGATCTTTAGTTTTTCTACATTTTATTAGTAAAAGAAGACATCATTAAAATATTCTTTGTAAATTATATCTTATTTTCCTCTAACAGATTCCACAATATCTACACTCGAAATGTACCATGGTTTTAACATTTACTTTTCTTAAACTTTAATAATATTTGTAAGAATAATATATACTTCCTGTGAAAAACAAGAGGATAAAAGGCTAAGTCATGAATTTCTTGTAACCACTGTTAGATCTCAATGCACTTATTAGTAGTAAGTGCATAATAGATAGCAATAATTATTAATAATTATTCAAAGACTTCCTAAACTCACTCATGTAATTTGTCCAGGCCTTCTATCAGATACTCTGCTCTCTCTCCTTCTGGTTCCTTCTATACCTGATGTTGGACTGTAGATCCAGAATGTTGTTAGCTGCCTCAGCTCTGTGGACTTGTTCAGCAGGTCATCTCTTTTGCGGACACTGAAAATTGGTATAGAACCATGTTCTCCTGACGCTTCTCAGTCACTGAAGGTGTCCTGTCTGGAACCATTTCTAAGCATCTTTTGATCCTGACTAAATCTTGACTTCTCAAAATGAATGGCTATGATTTATTGCTATTTTACTACATCAAGGCAGGTTCAGAGAAATTCTGCTACTCACTACACCACTGCAGAAATTTCACTTGACATGGCTGAAGGATTAAGTAAATTTTCAATTCAAACTAATGAGAAAACAAGGATCTATGGAGTAACATAATCATTAGAAAAAAATTTTACTCCGATATAACAAACGCTTAAAACATTAACAATGTATCATTCGCAGGAGAGTATAGGACAATGATGGTGACCCTTATAGAGCTATCAATGATAAAAACAGTCTGCTGTGGCACATGTGCCATAGGTTTGCCACCTCTGGCATAGGGTATCTGCATTTCTAAAGTTGTGCTAACAATGTTCAACATATAGAA
>PVJO010017508.1:0-39002 GCA_004026905.1 Hystrix cristata | reverse complement strand
AAAAAAAAATTCTATGTTTTATCACCCTAAATCTGTGGCGAAAGTGCTAACAGTCTTATGTAGTCAATGGCTCCTCTCTGTGTCTGAGCTAGTATATATTCAATAAATATTTGTGAATTGCATACAATTAAGTAAACCTCATTGACAATATTTTTCTAATCATTTTTTCTGAATGAATCACTAAAGTTTTTCACAAGTCAGGTATCAAGAAAACTCGCTGTCAGTATTGATAATTGCCGCTTAGAATTCATGGTAAAACAGTGTGCAAAGGGCCCTATCACCTCCCTTATTCTGGCCTATAAAATTAACAAGGCATCCAATTTGTTAAGATGACTTGTCTTGCTTGAGCAGCGTGTTATTACCTTGCCTGAAGTATAAGGAAACTTCCTTAGGGTGGAAGATGTCACAGGAAAATAGTAATAACTTGCACATAAAACGTGCTTTATATTTTTCAAAACTTTTTGCATATATAATGTTTTATCCTCATAACAACTGCTTTGCTATGAGGAAACATTATCCTCATAGCAAAACAGTTGAACGAGTCCTATAGAGTGTCCTGATAATCCAGGCAAGGGATGGCATTGAGTGGGTCCGGAACGGTAGCAGCGGAGGTGGCGAGAAGCAGGGGTGGTGAGAACCCACTTGGAAAGCAGGACCAGAGGACCTGCCGAAGGACACAGTGTAAGTTGTGAGGAGCACTTATGTCTATTCAGTTCCCACTGTGTGCCAAGAGCTCAGTGAAGCAATGGGGATGCCATATGCCATGGGCAGATGGGGCTCCTGCCTCTGTTGTCTTTATGGCCTTGCCTGTTCCTCCCGAATGGCCACCACCCAATCCGTCAAGTGGCCATATGGATCAACATGACCTCATTTGTTTCTGTGTTCCCTTGTTACCGTAATCTCACTCATTCCCCATCACCTTGGGTCTGAGCAAGTCAGTTATTTTCGCTGGGCCTCAGTTTCTGGTAAAACAAACAAAACAAAGTGCTTTTTAGCTTCAGTCTGCTGAGCCCATGCAGCTAACAAAAAGGTGAAGAGGTGGTCTCTTTTTCATTATAGTCCGTGAGACGAGACTGGAGATGTTGGAATCAGAAGACATGAAGAGGACTTTCCTGATAACTGCGCCCTCCCCTGAGAGCCTGGGACTGTCAACACACCCGTAACCCACTCTGAATTACAGTCCACGGCCTGCAAAGTACCGCCTTGCACAGACGGAAAAACGAGCCCTAAGGAAGTCTCACCACGGGGAAATCCCCCGCTTCCTCCTTATGTTCCCAGGGGGGGCAGTGAAGCGGGATGCGCGGCTCCACTCTTCCTTCTCTAACCTCGGCTTCGAGGGATGAGTTTACAGCCCACCAGGAACTTGGTCTCTGTGTTCTGACTTGATCTCTCTGGGTTAACAAAAGGCCCTGTTTATGTCTCGTTGTCTCGATATTTGCCTTTGCTGCTTCTTACCCTGTGTCTCACCAGGAAAGAAAGCTACACAGGCTCTGGATGCTAGCTTTTAAGCAACACCTTCTCCCTCGCCACCTTAGCAGAAGTGGAGCTGTAGAGAGAGGAGCCGAACAGCAGCTCAGGCAGACCCCTGAAAGAGACAATAACTCTCCAAAGCCACTGGAGTCCGTGCAGAGCAGCTCTTCCCACAGGGACGCGTAGCACTGATGCCTGCCCCTGCATCCTGTTTGGCTCCCCACACTCTCCTTCCACCTTGCCCAACTGTGTCCCTGTCACTCATTTAGGCTGCTCCCTTCTCATCTGGGCTTGGGATGATGTCACTTTTCGGGTGTCCCCCTCAGCTGACCCTCTTGGTGAGTGTAGGTGTTGGCCTTCCAGCCAAGTGAATCCATTCAGGACTGTCCGAGTAAAACCCTGGAAGGTGCCTTTCGTGCTACCTTGGTCTTGACATCAGTTCATTTCTTCCCCCCAGTTCAAGGCCTCACACACTTAAACTAGCAATGGGACACACCTTCAAAAACCAGAGAACAAACAGAATGCTTCAGAAGAGTCTCCATAGAGAATCCTGTAACCTCACTTTGCTTTCATTAAGATTCTTTTCCATGGGGAAAAACAGTCCCAAGGCACAATTTCTAAATCAGCGACAGTCTTGGTGTGCTTCACCCTGGCCCACTGTGCCTCCAGAAACCGCCATGCTGCTCCCTTAGCCTTCGTCCACCTTGGTTTCTGTCCTTATTCTCAGGTATCCGGGGAGTAATTTTTCTCTCCTCTCCCTTCTCCCATGTACTTTATAATTGGTTTGAAACTTTCCCACCTGCATCTCTACCTATAGGTTCTATACTTATGCTGAGACACTTGTTGGATGCAGCCCATTGTTAGGTCCTCTACAGTTCCATGCAACTTCAATGATTGGGAGTCTTTTTGCTGGATATGCTTATAAATGTTTGTTTGTGCATGAGAGAAGGCTGTTAATATTTTTAAAGCAAAACTCTATAGCACAGCGTTGCCCTTGCCAGAGGTAGTCATAATCTAGCTGCCTGTAACAGCACCCAAAAAACCAACTCTGTCCTCGAGCTGTGACTGGGTCCAGCATGAGTCACTGGCCTGAGGCCAAGAGGACTCTGCTACTGGCAGAGAGGTGATGATGGGCTGAGGGGCTCAGAATCTGCTCAGCACACTTTCTCCGGAGAGCACATCCAAATTCATTTCCCTAGTTCATACATTCCATTATATTCAAAGCCAACAAACACTACATAAAATGGAGACTTCTTAAAATACACTTACAACTACAGAATTATTTTTTCATGATTGGGTACAGTAAATTACAGGAGAGGAAAGGTGCTGGGCACAGAAGCGTGTAGGTGTACCTTCCGAATTAGGAAATAAAACAAATGCTGGTAATCTGGACTCCAGGTGGAGGCAAAGAGAGAGAAGGTGTTGCAAGGTTCTTTGCCAAGCAGTGGTGTTGACTTGCCAAAATCTTGCTGGAGTGGCTCCTGCTTGGCTGGGAAGGTCCAGTATTCAAATGGCACCAACCAGATGTGAGCAAACCCTTCACCCTGCCCACTGCCTTTCCTCCCTCCGGCTGAGAACTGGAATGGTAAGTCCACCTGGCTTTATAAAAACAAAGAGGTCCTTCTCTCTGCCTGTAGGTTTATGAGTTGGCAGCTCCGGAAAAGCCTCCCTTTGATCTTGAGCTTTGAAGGGATCAAACAAGCTGCTTTAATGGGCAAGAATGCTACTCTGAAAATCCTACCTTTTGTCAGCAAACCATTGCTCCTTCTCTTCTCGGGGCAGGTGCAATTGGAGGACAGAGTCTGTTTTCCAGGGCCTGAGCCAGGTGTTCCTTCTTGCAACAAGTAGAACAAAGGAGTGAAAGTGAGATCAGGGCAGCAACTGATGAAGGCTTGTCTACAGATGAGCTTTGCCAGATTTGGGCGTTAGTTCTTGACGTGTTCCTTCCAATACCTGCTTTAACTACACTGTGTCTTGCAAAGGCCAGAAATAAGTTGCTTCAGTGTTAACTGTGCTGGTCATGACTTCTTGGAGCATTTAGATTTGTTTGGAAGAGAGCTAATGTTTAAGCAATGAATAGGATTTGGTTTTATCCCCTTTGATGTAGGAGGTATGCTCTCCAACCCTTTCCAGCTCGAGATCCCAGAGCCCTTCCAAATGCCAGGAGAGCCTTAAAATAACCACTTTTATCCCTTAGGCTATGCTGCTACTATGATTGCAGAAATAGTAAAAGAAAACCCGGATCATTCTGTTTCCTGAGGACCTTTCCACATGGCTCTGAGGACATGCTGCTAACTCCACATCAGTTTGCCTGAAATACATCCTCAAGTTTACATGAAATAAGTAAATTCAGTGCGCCCTCTAATTCCTGGGTAAGATGAACACAGTTTCTTTATAAATGTTTTCTAGAATTGCTTTAAATGCCTTCAGGGAAGAGATATTGGTGATTATGCCTCAAAATGATTCCATAAATGTTCAGGCTGGCAGTTGAAGTTTTCTTATCGATTCTGATATTCATTTAGCATCCCGTGGAACTGGACATCCCGGGGTGGGTTCTGCAAATCCTTAGACCCAGAAACACTCCTTGAGGAGAATGCTACAGAGCCAAAGGACTTAGAGAAACATGTGAAGACTGCAGTTTCCTCTTCAAATTCTCACTGCACATTAAAATTTCTTAGATGAGAATTAAACATCATTTAATCCGCATTTCACTAAGTTATCTGAGCAGGGGAAACTTTTGCCACGTAAGGCTTAATATCCCATAGAACTAAACTGTGGTTGGAGGGACACAAGCTGAGATATTTTTCCTTACAGCACAATCAGGATCTACCAGGAACACTTTCTAACAGTTCACAGGCGCATCCCTGGGGAACCTGACATGGTGGAACTGGAGTGGGAATCTGATTTTAAATAAGGACTCCAAGTAATCCTTATAATGAGGTGAGTTTCGGAAATTCTGACATTCCATATATCTACCCTTTTACCCCTACCCCTCAACTCAAACACAAAGCACACACACCCCTAAAGATAAGAGAGATCATTTCTTCCTGGAAAAAGAAGCGAGAGATAATGTAGGGAGTGACATTCTATGTCAATTACAAGCATAGAAAGTAAGTCTAGGTCTTTACTGCTGGGTTAGTAGAATTAGCTACCCTAAAAAGCTGCAAGACGGGGCAGCCGCGCTGGAAAGGCAGGAAGCAGTACAGGACTGTGGTTAGGCTCCCAGACCTTGATGAGGCCACCTGGGACTGTGATCCTTCCTCTACTACTCATTTTCCAGGCTTCGACATCTTGAGCAGTAGAATAGGGAATGACAAAAGTAATAGTAGTTCCTTTACATAAGATATTACAAAGGATTAAATTAGGCAACACAAGTAAGCTGCTTAGCATGACACCTAGCATATTATACTAAGCAATCTACTTGACACACTGGCCATTATTTTTAAGTAAAAGCTTTCAGAGACATGAAAATACGTGAGCAAAGGAAAAGAGAAGGAAGAGAAAACTTGTCATCAGATACCCGGAGAATCACCCCAGCAGAAGATTTTTTTGAGGAAAACACAAATTAGGCCTTGGAGAGCCTGCTCTTGGCCTTATCTGTGTCTCTTTCAGTAACTCCCAGTAGGGAAGCATTTCTAGGTGCCACCTCTACCCCTTGAGCTCTTAAACCTTCCAAGTTCAGGCCACAGCACTCACGGCTACCTCAGCTTCCTGGGCAAACATATATGCAAGACAGAACTAAAAGGGTTACAACCGTGTTTCTAAACAAATAAGAACTGCCAAGGCTTGGTGCTGATATGAAATTATAATCAACGCATTCATGGAATGGTGGTATTTATCATGTTGTTAGCATTGTAAATTTGTACCACTGTAGATAGGAGTCCCACAGCTTGGGGCCCTGTACCTTCACCTATTGTTTTCTCTGTGTTATGATAAATTTCCAGCAACACTTGATTAAAACTGCCAATTTGTTGAGAATAAAGAGAATCTCTCGACACCACCAGGACTAATTACGTTGTCCTTGCCAAAGGGGTAGTTGAATAATTGCATGCGATTATTGCACAGGCATGGCGCTTTTCACGTCAGTAGCAAAGCAATGAAGATTGATTCCCTTTAATTAATCATTCAAAAATAGCCCCCTTGTATCATTCCCCAAATAGGAGGGAGCATGTTCCTACATCTTTCTTCCAAAAGGCGCCTGGATGCAATTTGTTCCCTGATGAGATATCAGAATGTGTGTGCCTGTCCGAGATAGGAGGACCTTCTCTGTAATTGATTGTGGATCCTATTCTCCCAATTCTTTATACTCCACCCTGAACTCACTTTGTAATCTTAACAGCCGGAAGCACATTTACATAGCTTTCATTAATTGTACTCTGGCTTCTCATTAGAAAGGGAGGCAACAGCTCTCATCTGATCCAATATGGGCTGTATTTTGCATTTTTGCTAACATGATATATTGGGCTTAAGTATTCTTCCTGTTTTGTTTGGAGGACCCAAGGCTCTAAAGGACAATATAGTATAAGAAGACATTGATATACACTGTTAGATATTTGCACAATTTGTTTCTTGCTTTTCTAACAGGCTGCATATTCAGCCTTGCTTATGTTTTGAAAAAGATTGTGTTTACTTTTATCAACTCAACTCCTTAAATTTTAAAATATATTAAATTACTGTCTTAAAATGTTGTGGGTTTTTTCATATATTCCTATCACTGAAGCAATTGTGAACAGTCTTTGCTGTGGAAAAATTCAATCCGCAATATTTGCTGATGATTTTTGCAAAAGAGTTTTGTACGTTGCTTTGGAATGACGATGAGGAAGAAGACCTGCTCTGCTCTCTAATTGAGAAGAAAGATGATGGGAGGAAAGTTCTATACATTTCCACGTCCCACACCTGGTTCTTACTGTCTTATTTCTCTTCCATTCTCAGAAAATACTAAGTTAATGTTTTTATATATTATTTCCAAATTTTTAAGTCAGTAGAGGAATAGAGTGAGTGCTTATCTCAGTATAATCCATCTCATTCAGTTTTGCTACTCTACCTTCTTCTCTTTCCCACACTTCTTATCTAATCCCTCTTCTATGGACCAAAAGTCCTTTCCTTGTCACCTTTTCAGACTTAGTGCATTAAGCAGAGAGAAGGAATAGGGAGGCAGGAATGGAGATGCAGCGTGTAGGGATCCCATTAGGCCTTACTCCATGTATGCCTGGAAGCTCACCACATTCTTGTTTTTGTGCTTTACACTTAACAGTGAATTATTTGAACAAGCTTTAGAGTTAAGTGGCTGGACTTGTGCCTGTGTGGGGTTGTCTTTGTAGTAAATTACAGAAATGTGGACTTACCTCAAAAAGCATCCATTCCAAAAGATTGGGTTTACAAATGAGAACCCTGAAGTCCCAGAAGAAGAAGGAATCCTTTTTGTAAATATTGAAAAGGGCAACATTATAGCTGGGAATGGTGGTGGAGGCAGAGGAAGGCAGAGGAAGGAAGATGGCAAATTTAAGTCCCATCTGGGCAATTTAGCAACTTAGAGAGAAGTTGTCTAAAACAAAAAAAATTTGAAAGGGCTGGGAATGTAGCTCAGCATGAAGATCCTAGGTTCAATCCCTAGTATGAGAAACAACAACAAACAAAACAAAACAAACACATGATATTATCAAAGAAGGGAGAAAGAATAGTAAATGAACAAAAGCCAGCTTGGGATAATACTATGGGCTTCGGAATGGGTTGTGTATTGGAACCTCGTCTCTGGCACTAATATTTAACCTCTGAATCTCAGTTTTTACACCAGCCGCTGGGAATGACAGCATCTTTTTGTACGGTTAATGTAAGAATGATAAATCATACAAGTAAAGCTATGAACACCAAATAGATTCCAATTGAAAGACAGTGAGCATGACGTTGGTAATATGAAAGTGGGTTGTCTGGCCCCATATTTTTCAGACCTGAGTATACTAGCTTTGAAAAGATAGTATTTGTTAAAAAATTCTTCTTTGTTGTCTTCCTTGGAGTTATTTTTTTTTCCCCTCAGGGGTGAGTCAGAAATAAATAATCCAAGAAAAATCATCACCTGTGGCTAAGTGTTTCTCTTATCATTCTTCCTCTCTTTTCTCACTTTCCGAGCCAAAGAGTGGACTTGGGGTGAAGAGATATTATATGTAATAAGTTGCTGGAAGGTACCAAATCCAAGTCTTTGCTGCTCCAAACTTGGGAGAAGATGGACAGATGACTGAAACATCACTTAAGGAAGTCCTAGAAGGAAGTGTCTATTGATGACCTTCATCATGGAGACACTTAATACTGCTAGGAAGAAACTTCAGCTGTGGGTCCCATATCTTGAACTCTTTACCTTCAGTGAATTGTCACCTGCTTCACTTACTGCCCTAGGAAGCCACCACCCGTTTTCTCCATCAGCTGAGATTCCTTTTCAGCAGCTGTTTCTTACCTGGTACTCTATATTAGTGAGTCTCAAATCTTAATACACATCATGCAGAGATCTTGTGAAAGTGTACACTCAGATCCAGTATGGGTGAGCCCGACATTCCACATTTCTTATGAATTTTGAGGGGATGCTGACACTGCTGATCTGTGAACGATAGCATGAGTGGCAAGGGTACAGCTCATTGTCCTCTGAGCCCTGCTTCAACACCCACCTCACACCTCATTCCTGGAACAGGCTTAGCTAATATGATCTGCACTTTTTAAACTGGTTTATGAGAATAAACACATGTTCCCAAGTCTTCAGAGAACGTCAAATATGTGATTACTATGCATTAAGATATGTTAAAAAAGCAATAATCCTCTATTTTACGTTTGCACAATATGATCCTTACTCATAATCACCAGGAACTAGGAGGGAAGGATGCAGGAAGTGTGGTTCATAACACATGACAATTTGCTTGTAAGCCTTTCTTAGCTCCCTCAGTAATCACTGCTCTCACCTTGTCGCTAAGACAGCTCCTCTCACCACTAAGCAAGTGCCTTCTCACTACTGCCCATCCACCCTGGGTCCAAGCACCAAGGTGGGCTGCATCTGTCCACAGCCCCTGGAGCCCAGCCTTACTCTCATAAAGTTGGCCTAAGAACCAAATAGATTTCTGCATGCAAAGTGCTTAGAATACACTGTACTGCCTGGCAAAGAGTAAACAGCCCAAAAGAAGTTGCACTTGTTATTGCTATTGTTCCTACTACACAACTGCCCCCTTCCCTCTCCCTGGGTACCCTAATACCTTCCTTTTTCCCCTGTCACTTACCCACCCTTGGGGTATTGTACTGAGGCGTGTACACATGATGACTTCCTTGGTGACCATCTGACCCACAGTTGTGGATCAAGATCAAAAAAACCCCCCCAACCACCTTCTCGTAACATACGTATTAATGGAGAACTGCTGCAGACAGTATCTCCGCCTCACTGTGCCGCAGGAGGTCCCCAAGAGAAAGTTCAAGGTGGGGCAGAAGGAAAGAACAAGGCTGTGGCAGGCTATCAGGGCAGCTGTTTTTAAACAAGTATTGTCCTACTGTAAGCTTTTGAAGTCACCCCATAGAAACTGTTCCCGCTCTCGTGCTGGTCTCTGGCCGGTTCTGTGGAAGTTCCCAGAGTTAATTTATCATTCATCAGCAAACCTGCACTAAACACAATCCCTATACTTGGCACCTAGTTTACTAGCATTATTAACATGAAACCTGCCCATGAATATAACTTTATGAAGGAGAATGGTATCTTTTCATCCAGTAAAAGTAGAATGAACCAAGCATTACAGGAATATAAAGAATAATTCTTTCAGACAGTGGACAAAAGCTCGAAGGAAGCTGTTTTAGTCCATTTTCTAGTGCCCTTACAGAACACCTGAGATGGAGTAATTTATAAAGAAGAGGGACTTATTCCTTACAGTTCTGAAAGCTGGGAAGCCCAAGGCCAAGCACTGCATTTGCTGAGTGCACTCTGGCTGTATGACCAAGGTGTCACACAGTTAGGAAGCAGGAGCACACAAGCTCCCTCTTCTTAGGAAGCTGCCAATGGCATCGTGAGGGCCCCACCCCCTGACCCTGGGTAACTCTAACTACTTTCCAGAAGCCCCTCCTCTGGTGCCAACATTGTGCGGCTTGGAGATTAAGTTTCTACCACATGAACTTTCAAGAAACACATGCAAACACCACAGCTTGTGGCATGTGAAGAAGGACAGAGTGCTGCGACATAGCAATAGGAGAAAGAGTCTTCTAGGTTGAACGGACATGTGGAAGTCTAAGGGTTTTTGAGGAACTACATCAATGGAGAGATGTGTGGGAGTCAAGAGGGACTGAGGCAGGTGGGCGGATGGACTAAGTGAGCTAGGATGACAGCCAGGTTGGGTTGCTGTTGAAGTAGTTTATGTTTTATTCTGGAGGTGCTAGGAAGCCACTAAGGTGCTTTAGCACGCAGCAACTTCATTTGTTAGGAAGACCACAGCAGTCGAGAGCACCAACAGAAGAGGCACCCTTTTCAGGTGATGAATTGCAATTGTGTTCTAAGCAAAAAATGCAGATAGTCTTTAGAAGTCTAGTGACAATAGGGACATAACAGAGAAGTTAGTTATGAGAATTCTAGTAAAAGAACAGATACATTAACAAAGCACATTATTTAAAAGTAAGCTAATATATTCTTAAAACTCTTGAACCAGTTTGATAAGTCAACCCAGCAGAGTACAACAGTCAAGGTGGCTTAAACAACAGATTTTATTTCTCCGAGATTCTGGAGGTTGGAAGTCTGAGATCAAGGCTTTGGCAGACTTTTTTGCACAGGTCTGTCTCCTCGGCTTGTAGATAACCATCATCCTTCCTCTTGTGTCTTTATATGGTCTTCCCTCTTTGCATGTCTGTGCCCTAACCTCCTCTTTTCATAAGGCCACCTGTCATGTTGAATTAGGGCCCACCCTAATGACGTCCTAGTACCTTGATATATCTTGTTAAATCTCGCCATATGCAACATTCTGAGGTTCTGTGTATAAGGACTTCGACTTGTTAATTTGGGGGGATGTAATTTAGTCTATAATGCTCCTACTTCATCTTCCCTGGTCCTGCATGAATGCATCGTGTTTACCTAGTCTCGGGAATAACCTGGCAGGGAAAATGTGCCTTCCAGGGCTCATGCTGGGTTGAAGCAGCTCATTTAGTACTACTGGAGTAGCTTGTGTATTGCCATCAAGTCCCCTAAGAATAAAAGAGGTGTAAGGCAAAGAAATAAATTAAAAAATTGATATTAATATGTTTCCAAAATATTAGGGCTTGTTTTTGAAGGAGCCTTAGTCAGGAAGATGAGGGACAAACAGAAGGGATTTGAGATCTCATGAGAGTGACAGCCCTGCAGCCGGAGAGTCTTCGTGATGCCCCATGCGGGTGAGAGCAAACCGGAATGACTGATATGCCCTCCCTCTCTATCTCGGCTCTGCTTTTCTACATCTAACCCCAAAGAAAGCCGTTTGTATAAATGCTCACGTTCTACTGAAGAAATGTACCTCTCTCTTTTAAGCACACACACACACACACACACACACACACACACACACACTCCAACTGTATACAATATCAAAAACCAGATCCTTGCTTACAACCGAATGTGCCAGTAATAAGCCTGACAGCATCGCCCTGCTTCTCAGTCCCAAAGTTGCAACAGCTAATAATCAATATTCTAGATGTAATCTCCAATTCTGTTCTATTTTCCAAAGGAACATCAGGCTTTAAGGTTTGCATTAGCCTGCATAAAGATTCCTTTGATTTGTCAGTCTCTGTCGCCCCAGGTCTCCTTCTGCCTTTCTGTTTCCGATGTTTCTCCCACCTGCAAGGCCTGGACAATGCTATGTCATGCTATAAAGAAAAATAAAGTACTTTCTAGTTTCCCAAATTGTCTCTTCTGGGAACCTATTTATCAGAAGGTGCAATACAAAAGAGAGGAAGTGCTGTAGGTGGATATTATAAATTCCATCGAGGTTTCAGAAGTTGAACCATCTATTTTATTCTAGCAGGAGATGTTTTCTATATATCTGCTGATTGCACATTCATTCTTTAATCTTTATACATGAAAAGCTAAAAGCAGAAAGGCATGGACTAAAATTTTCTCTGTAAATTGTTGAACGTTTGCAACAGATATAGAAAATCACAGTGTGAAAGCTGTTAAAGCTGTGAAAAAATAAATTGGAGGCACCACAGGAAATGGAGGTTTTACATAAGGACAAGGAGCCAGACAGAATTTTCAAGGCCATTTTGTAATAAAGGAAATTATGATCCACATAAAGCCCACTTTGGAAAATTTACATTTTGATGGATAATATGCTTATAACAATTAGAATGAAATGTTTCTGGTTTACCTGCGACATGTTTCTAATAGATAGCCCACATGCGTCCTTCGCAGAATGTAACTGCTAATATTTGAAGTGCAAGTAATTCCTTGCTTCGCATTTAAATAAAATACCATAATATTCTCCTTGCTCCAAGCAGGTGAAAATAAAATCTCAATTAAAATAAAAGCAGGCATGGTTCCAGTTAAGCAATGATCATTTAGAGAATTAAAGCAATAAAGCTTTTTCCATAAAGTGCACAGTCAGCACGGTGTGGGAGCAATGATACTAGGCTGGACTCCGGTTTCCTGCTCACCAAGCCGACTTCTCCCCTACCAGGCCATTGCATCTTGCACATGGCACTTAACCTCTCAGGACAATAGCTTCTTTGGAATTAAAACAAACAAACAAACAAACTGTACCTGTCACCTGCAGATCTCATCTAGTTCTGACACGTTGGGCATTGGGCTTTGTGATCCGGGCAGCCTGGAGAAAGTCCTGTGGCACTGAGAAATAAGAGTATTCCACCGGCCGAGCTCACTACCATCCAAACTCAAGGAAATGCAGAAACGCTCTGAGACGAGGTGCAGAGATCACAAACTGGCAGCTCTGCATCGAATTTAGTTATTTTTATGTTTGCTTAACCATCACAGCCTCTTAGTTTTTTAAAAAATTAACACTTCAGATGTCCAGTTTGCCATAGCTGTCTATCTTTTCATTTAAATTGGTAATAATTATATCTATTTATAAGGTACAATGTGATATTTTGACTCTCAGCTTTCTAGCTCATCCTCCATCCAGTCAGATCCATTCACAAATGCTGTCTGCTCGACTCCATGGAAATTTGAGTTGATGACTTGAACCTGAAATGCATTCATTTGTTAAATAATTTATTAAGTTCCAATTCTATGTGTTAAACACAATTCCAAGTACTGTGCTGGGATTTTAATAGTAAACAAAACAGACAAAATCCTTACAGCACGCGCATCTGGATAATTTCCACTGATGTGTATTTCCATCTTATTTGAAAGTGGAAGTTGTCAGATAAAACCCATTTGCAAAGCTGTTTTTACAGAGCTCTGTTCATTTCTAAAGTAGAGGCGTTAAATGAATCAAGACACTGTACGCGTTGTGGCGGTGTCTCAGAAACGCAGAACTCTGTTCTTAGCATTACAAACCTTAGCGAGCACCTGAATTTTGTACATGATTTCCACGGTTCCCTTCTGCTTCAGGCAAACATTTCCTGCCTCCCACGTATCTGGGGTTCAGAGGGCGTGGCTACTCCAACACGCAGGCCCAGAGCAGGGCAGAAAGAACCGAGCTCTTCTGCTTATTTGTAGCCCTGCTGTTCTCTTGTCCCTTGTCTCTCTCCGTTCTCCTTTATTGATCATTTGTTTTCTACGCCAGGTTTCTTTTTAATGTAATGCTAATGTGTGAGTGGGAAAGGCAAGGCAGATTTTCAAAAAATAATAAAAATGCCTACTAAATATGTGGCTCTTTAAGCTTCTCTATCTCAGGCTGGGGAAAAGGGAGGAGGGGAATCTTAAATGAAAGTATGGACACACTAGTTATAATACCACAAGAAGAAATCAGAGAAAGAGAACATATGGTTCCAACTCCCCAGTGATTTTTTGACTTTATCATTATGTAAAAACAATATTAATTCAGGAGCTATTACTTCAAATTTTGAATTTCGATGTTTTTCCCAGGCTAGTGGTACATGGCTTGATACGATCTTGAGACAATGGACAGAAGTTGCCAAGCTGCAACTACTACTTGGCCTCAGGGTCAGCGGGCTGAATAACCAATAACTGACTGGATATCAGGTTGTCGTTATGATATTAGGTTAGACAGGTGTATTAGAGACATTCTTAAATTATAATAGTTTCAAATTATGGTGGGTTTATTGAGACACAGCCCATTTTAGGTAAAAGATTATTATAAATGTAATCATGGCACCAAAGGCCTACCAAAGTGAGGGAGAAAAGAACGCCTTCAAAATGAGTGAAATTTTTTCTCAGGTTTTCCTGTCTGTGACAGTGTGACTAAAAGGAAAACTGATGTATAGTAGGAAAAGAGCTGGGCCAGCCATCAAGACACCTAAACACTAACCTCCGGTATCTGCATTTTCTCTCAGTCTTGGCTTCTGTTTCTAGAAATAAAGAAGACTGCGGGGTGCTTCACCAGATTGTGGCCATAGTTGTCTATTAGAAGAACCGAAGGAGACTTTCTTTCTTTTTTTTCTTTAATTTTTTTTATTATTTTTACCAAGAACATGTATTGGTACATTGTATACATAATGATCATAATCAACATGGTTATTTTGTACCTGTACATGGTACATCTTGGTTTTCCCCCCTCTTCCCCCTTCCCCTCCCCTCCCTTCCATTCACCCACCCCTCCTTATTTGAATGTATACCCAGACCTCACCCAGAACCCTGCAAGAAAAGTCCAGACAACAGTATAATTGACTGCTTTTTGAGGGATGCAAATGTCCAGCCACAGCTGAAAACTACTAGCCTAGAATATCCATCAAAACAACTTATGTGTAGCTGGCACTAAATCAATCTTGGTTAAATTGAATTGAATGAGCTCAAAATTTCTAACACTAAAATTTTTACCGTTTATCTTATCCTTCATAGTCATTTTACTTTGCTATAAGAATCTTTTAAGATAAAGCATCTTTCTGCTTTTTACTGAAACTTGAAGTTTGAATAGAGCTGAAATACAAACAAAAACAAATGTAGATAAAGGTAGGTATGATGACACTTGCTTGTGATCCTGGCTACTAAGGAACCCGAAGCAGGAAGATCACAAATTCTGGGTCAGCCGGGGCACCTCAGAAAAATAAAAAGAGCTAGGGATGTGTCTCAGTGGTACAGTGCCCCCCTAGCATGTGTGAGACCTTGGATTCAATCCCTAGTACTGAAAAAAAAAAGACAAAAAAATCTACTTATTTTTATCTATGTGGATATTGGTATGGATAGAATTTATAGATAGATCAATCA
Source organism: Hystrix cristata (assembly GCA_004026905.1). NCBI lineage: Eukaryota > Metazoa > Chordata > Mammalia > Rodentia > Hystricidae > Hystrix > Hystrix cristata. Next base: position 24,211 of record PVJO010017508.1, on the reverse strand, counting down.
CATTTAATTTCAGGATATGGAAATCATTGTATAAGTGAAACAAAAGTAAAATAGAGAATGAAATGCTCGTAGATTTTAACATAATGTTCTAAAGATTTGGCATATCATTAAATGTAAAATGTCAACCATAAACTAGTCAAAAAAATTGTGCATGCATGAGATATGGGATATATAAAGTTATCCCATGAGGATCTTCAGGGAGGGAGGAGAGAGAAAGTCAGAGTGATCTTCTCAGGCTTTGTAACCTGCTTCAGGGAAGAGTGAGGGAATTCTAGCTTCTGTGGTCCAGTTGAGCAGAGAAGGGGCTTAGGAGGATTTCCTTTTCTGTGACCTGCTGCAGGAAGGATGGACAGGAGGAGATCAGGAGGCTTTCTTCTGTGATTCTATTTCCTGTATCTTAAAATATTCAGTATACCCAGTGTGCCATATTTTGGGGTACTGTTTCTTACACACCACCAACTCTTACTCCTTATTTTCTCTTAACCACAAAATAAGGATGTTAACCAAACTAAGGCTGATGTTGTAGCTAAAGATACCAGATTAGAGGTCTCAGCCTTTCCTGAATAGTATTGCTAAAGGATCTTCTGAGATGACCATCTCTTTATTTAGCACTGTAAAAATGGTGGGTGCTTGCAGTTTTTAAATTGTTGAAATTAGGAGGGAAGGAAGGAAGGAGGGAAGAAGGAAGAGGAGAAGGGAGGGAAGGAGGGAGGGAAGACAGGAAAGATTTTGTTATCACCCACAGACTCTGTTGCTAGATCAGAGCTAAATTTGTGGTTCTTGACAGTAGGGAAGAACTCTCTCTATCTGCAAGACTTCAGTAGCCTCTCAGAAGTAAAAAGCAAGGTTGAAATTTATCGGGAATTGGATTAAGTTGAATTTTTCAATGTGGAGGCTAGATTAAGACTGGATAAGAATAATGATATAATCCATTTAGGATTGGCGGAAACAGGAAGCAAGGATCTTTGAAGCAAAGAATTCAAAAACTCTTGGGACTTCTTGTAAACTATTGATATTTTCTATTAAGTAGTTGATGGGTCTTTCAGAAAGTTTCTCTAATGAACAATCAAGTTATTTATACGGATTAGACTTGTCTGGAATAATGAAGTCATATTACTAAAGACAACAGAAAAGTAAAGTCTTGCCAGATGTGGTGGTGCAAGCCTTAATGCCTGCCCTCGGGGAGGCTGAGATAGGAGGATCACATGTTCCAGCCCAGCCTGAGCAACTTAGCCAGACTCTGTCTCAACAAAACAAAACAAAACAGAATAAACCCAGGGATGAGGATGTAGCTCACTGCAAAGACCCTGAGTTCAACTCCAAGTAATGTGAAAGGAAAGAAGGAGGGAGGGAGGAAGGTATGCGGGGTGGGGCAGAGAAAGAACGAACCTGTCAATGTAGAGAATAAGCTACCTGTGAGGGTAGGTAGCTTAGGTCTTCTCTGTGGGGGTTTTGTGTGTGTGTGTGTGTGTGTGTGTGTGTGTGTGTGTGTGTGTGTAGCTGAGATGTGTGGGACACTCAAAGTTACTTCTTCTCTTTAAACTTACGAACAATAAGCATGGAAAATATCATAATTGTCTTTATACATTGTTTTGAATAAAGTTATAAAACAATGAGCCTACATTCAGTATTTTTATTTGGCCTTGGTATTTTTAGTCTTGTATACCCCTACTTCCTATCACATTTTCCCACCAACTTGGAATACTCAACTCTCCCCTAGTTTCCTGTCTTTCACTTTTCATGGTCCCTTCCCTGTGATTCTAAATAATATTTTTGCTGGTGAATAAGGGTACATACAATAAACAGGTCTGGAAAAACTAAGTAAAATAAAGTTGAACCAATTTCAGCAACAGAGGGCTTCTGCATTTGTCAGCTTCCCATTACTGTAACCAGATATTTGAGACAATCCAACTGAGGTAGGAGAGTAGGGCAAAAGCCAGCTGGGGCGGTAGGTGTGACCTGTTAATTACAAGATACTGGGCAGAAGTGCAAAACAGTTCCCAAAGCCCTACAATCATTGGGAAAATGGACTAGACCTGATGTCAACCTGGGGGATGGGATCCCAGCATCACTTCTCAGGACCCAGATGTAGAAGTCCTCATGGGTTTCCTCGAGGTTGGACAATATCAAATAAAGTAAGTCACGAAGAGTTGGGGCTATCATACTTTTCCATGAGAGCCCAAGTTGAGTCTTCCAGATGCAGCATGTAGTTTTATTTTTGCTTTGACCCCTTTTTTTCTTTGTTCAGCCAGCGCCCACTCTGCAGAGCCAGTTTTTCTCCTGATCTCTATTTCTGCCTTTTTAAATGAACTTTGCCACCACGTTTTACTTGTTTTATCCAACTATTCATCTGAGGCGAAAAGAACCTGGAATCCAACTCAGGAAGGAGGTGACAATCCAGAACCCGGTTATGTTTAGTTGGCGAGCCACTTTTTAGAAGCAAGATACTCAATAACAAAACTATAAGGAGAAAACATTTATTTTAAGTCACAGTTTTAAACATTCCATCATGGTTGGTTGGCCTTGCTGTTTTGGAAGATGGTGAGGCAGCACATTGCAATGGAAATGTGAGGCAGAGCAAAACTACTCCCTTCAGTCCCAGGAGGCAAAAGAAAGAGAAGAAAGGATGGGACCCCACAGTCCCCTTCAAAGCACTGCCCCTGTCTAGATACTTTCCAGTCTCCGAGACACAGTACTCCCTACCTGCAACTCTGACAAGGAAAGGTTTATTTAGCTCACAGTTCGCAGAGGTTTCAGTCCATACTTGGCTGGCTGCAAGGCCAAGAGGTATTACAGAGGAGCCTGGCAGGGGGGTGGGAGCTCAGGGCCTGGCAATGGGAAGCACAGAGAGATGGAGGGAGGAGGGAGAGAGATAGACCCTTCCAGGCCACGCCCATGGTGGCCAACCTCCTCCAATCAGACTTCACTTCCCCAAATCACCTGGACTAATCCACTGATGAGTATCACACCCCATGATTAAACCACTTGCCCAAAGCTCCACCTATGAGTGTATGCAGCTTGAGGGGACACATAGATATAAATTGTAACAGCCCCCAGTGACCTAACAGCCTCCCGCTATACTTCATCTCTTCAAAGTTCTACCTCCCTCCATAGCACCACCCTGCACACTCAGCCTTCAGTACAAGAGGGACATTTGAGATTAAACATACAGCACCTTCTCAGAAGCTTTTTTATTCTCTAAGGCATATAGTATGAACTATTTATCAGATTTCCTTGGCCATGGAACATTTCTAAAGAACATATTAGAGGAGAAATGAATGATGAAAGATATATACTCAAAGAAATAGTGCCCTAAGTCCTACCTACTCCCCGAGGCTCAGCTCAACCCCTTCATCAGTGCTATCTTCCTTCTCCCTTCCTCCCTTCCTTTGTTCCTTCCTACTTTCCTTTCATCCATCAAAAAGGCATAGGCAGACCCAACAGGAAGGTTAGTGGAACAAGCACGCCTGAGCCTATGCCGAACAAGAACGGTGTGTGTCAGGGAACAGCACTGGAGGATGGGCAAAGCAGATGATTAATGAAGCACAAGAGTCTGCAGTACATTGTGGTACCAGAAAGCAAAGATGTGCTCAAGAATAAGGGGGATGCATCAAAAAAGATCGAGGCAAGCTTGAAAGAGCTTCTACTGGCCAAATCTGAGGAAACTTGAGCATCAAAATAAATAATTAATACAACTCTTACTGCATAGGGCTTGGGCAGGTCCCCAAAACAGAAATAGGTACTTCAACTCACCCAGATAGGGTCTCAACTGTCATCACAGAAAAAGAATCTCAGGACCTCAGTGACAGGTATAGGCAGGTTTATTAGGCAGAGTTAGTAAGAGAAAATAAGGAAGGGAATTCAGCTTGGAGAGCCAAAGAGGGCTCAGCACTGATGAAGATCAGACTGGCCCATTAACAAAAAGGACGAGACCAGCTTTTATTGATTTGCTGGGGTAAGCCGGGCTCTGGTAGATCACTGTCTCAGTTCTTGTTTGGCAAGATGGCTTTGGAGAAGTCCTTATTCCTTGAAGGAGCAATTCAGTCTCCACAAGACACTTATATCTGCTTGGGACCCTCTCAGTCAGGTGGAGTTTCTACTGGAATCTGAAGAGACAGTAGCTTTCGGGCAATGACTAACCACTTCTCGCCACTCACTGGTAGTTGAATTTCCCTGTAAATCTTTCATCTAGGTCTCCTTGGTCTTAAAGGGGGTGAGGTATGTTATGAAATTTAGGGTTGCTTGACTTTACATTGTCAGCTTTTAGACAGTCCACAAGGGAATAATATACCTATATGCAGATCTAAGAAGGGATTGACCCAAAGCTTTAGTGTAATGAAGGAGGCAGATATAAAACAAAGTAAAACTTTCATACTTTTAGTTACCTGTCAGACATCTGAAGGCCAGGGGAAGAGTCAATGTGGTTGCTGTTTTAGCAAAAGCAACATTCAAGCCCCCATCTGCCTTAGAAGAAAATACTACACAAATCATGCTTTTAGGGCTAAGGGCCTGGGAGTTTGCTAGTCCTCTGTCCCTGTGGTGGTCTCTCAACTGTGTCAGAATGGATTACACTCCACTGGAGTATAACCTGCTGACTGTAGCCCAATGTCATCTACCGACGGAGTATAAACCCATTCAGTAAGAGGATTCGTCAGGTAACCAGAATGGGTGAGTCACCACTCATATAAATCAACCAATCAAACAAACATAAATCAGGAGAAAAGAAAACTGTTCTTCAAGATAGGAAGCAAGCTAATAAAAAACAAATGGAAAAGAAATAATGGCATTAAAACTTTATCTTTTGGCAACAATTATAGTAACAATTATTTCAGGCAAAAAAATCAGTGGATGTTCTAACTGTAGGAAAACATGGATGAAGAACAGAATTTTAGATAATCTCAAAGTATCTTACCCCAGATATATATCTCCTATATTTGTGTGTGTGCATGCACACACATACGTGTGGGGGGTGCACACGCATATGTGATAATAGGGGTTGAATCTAGGTCTGGCCTTTGCACTGAACTACATATCTCCAGCCCTTCTGTATTTTTTATTTTGAGATAGGGTCTCCCTAAGCCATTAAATTGCCCAGGCTGGGTTCAAACTTTCAAATCCCCTGCCTCAGCCTCCTAGAGTGCTAAGAATACAGGCATATGCCACCATGTTCATCTCAGTGGAGGTGAGATAGTGCTTTACATAGTGTCTGCCATAGTTTTCTGCTATATATAATGTTATTTGAAATGATTGAGTAAGCCAAGTGTGGTGGCATACACCTGTGATCCAAGCCTCCGTGAGCCCAAAGGAGGAGAATCTCAAGTTTGAGCCCAGCCTGAGCAACTTAGGAATTAGATAGATCTTGCCTCAAAATAAAAATAAAGATTAAAAATGTCTGGGATATAATTCAGTATGAAGGCCTTGGGTTCATTCTCCAGTACTGGAAAAAAAAAAAAAAGAAAGAAAGAAAGAAAAGAAAAAAACACAAATACCACCCACCACTAATGGGGAAAATAGACATTGTATGCCTCCCAATAAGAAGATGTGCTAAAATGACACAGTATCTGTGGTAGTCTAGCCCAAACTATATTATACTTGGGTGTCCCTTAACTAATATGCTTGGGACCAGAAGTGTTTCAGTGGGTTGTTTTTTTTTTTTTCAAATTTGGGGCATATTTTGCTTATACATAATAAAACATCTTGGGGATGGTACCCAAATCTAAACACGATGTTCATTTCTGTTTCATATACACCTTATACAAATAGCCTGAGATCATTTAACATAAAATTTTTAATGTTCCTGCACTCTGACTTTGAAGTGGAACATGAAGCCTGGTGTGGAATTTTCCATTTGAGGTGTCATTTTGGATTTCAGAGCATTTCAAACTTGAATTTTCAAACTAGGAATGCTCAAGGTCTACTGGTATTCAATCAAAAGGAAATGTAAGATTGAAAGATAGACTGAAATTGGAGGCTAGCCTATAAAATGACTGACCCACAATCTTCAAAAAGGGTAAGATTGTGAAAAGTGAAGAAAGACCGAGGCATTATTTCCACTCAAAGTCTAGAGCAAGACGACAACTGGAAATAGCCAGTGATCCTCACTGGGTCCATTTCTACAAGGGACATTACTGGAAAACTGGGTGGAATTTCAATTTGGTCCCTTGAAAGGGAATGTGAGAGCTCTATGGACTTTTCTGTAAAATTGAAATGTTTTCCTTTCTCCTGGGATTAGAGTTACCTATATGCTGTCTCTCCTCTGAGTCCATTAGTTACTTCACTTGAGCATCCACAGCTGGTTCTGTGTGCTATCCCTCCCCAGCGCAGAAAGCACAGAAAACTCTGTGTGGAAGATCAGAGGGGAGGGAGGCAGGGAAAGAGCGAGGGCCGCTGGCCAAGGTAGACATGTGACCCGGCTGCCAGACAGTTCCGTTGGGCTAGGTTCCTAGATGACGCTGGGCTAGATAATGATTATGTAAAATTCTATCCTTGCTTTACTTAAAGTGTCTCTAGAGGAAAGAAAAATCATTGAAGTGTGTTTTTGGACCAGCTTGTCATTAAGCTGGAAAAAGCTATTTTGTTGCCTTAATTAGTTTTATTGTTTTGACATTTTAGCTTTTTAAAGGCTTTGTGCTGGAATTCAAGTAGAGTATTTCATTGCCATGGAGTCTATTTTAATGAATGATTATTATACAAATGAACCTGCTAATAGAATTCCCTTTTTCCTCCAGAAAACAAACAAAATCCACATAGAAATGCTCAAGGGCCTCCACGTTATATTAAACCTGTGTGTGTTGCTGTCTTCCTTAAAAACAGAAGAAAAACAGAAAACGCTTGGTTCCACCACACAAATCTAAATGGAAGTTATGGCACATTGACACCTTAGAAACGCAAGGCATCTAACGAGTCCTTCTCTGCCCTATTTGTCGAAATAGGAAAGGCGCTAATAAAATAATGTGTTACACTAGGCACCTCAGTTTATTCAGTTTATTAAAGGACACTAATTCTTTGCTTCCCCTTCGTAAAACCTAACCTTCTCTGTGTGGATTTTCTGATCTCAAGGCCAAGCCTTGAACAGGCTGCTAACTACACAAAACAGGAGCTCTTGGTTTAGGAGAAATGCCCCACCCATCTGCTCATAAACAATGATAGCATTTGTGAACTCAGCCTCCCTGGACTTCACTGAATGTGGCATTACCCATCCTAAGGGATGCTGAGGCATATTACCCAGCAGGATTCCAGTTACAAGAGCATGGTAAACAATTAGACCTCATTTACAGTTTACAATTAGGTTTCACTTACATTTTACTGTGATTTTTACACGCATCAAAGGCTTTATCTCGCATCTTTACTAAATCCACAAACCGTGAATTTAAGCATCCCATATTTTTGACATGTTATTCCACATGCTAAATGTCAGTAGCCTACATTTGGTTGAACAAAGGCTAAGAATTATATAAGACTGTGCCCAAATTGAAATGAAATGACTCTGAAATATAAAAGCTGAGCTAAATCATTTACAGTGGCTTCATAAAAGCCTGAGAGATGAAATGCAAATTTCCTTTGGTGTTAAATAAAATATATTTAACTCATGTCATGTATTGTAAAGGTCTCCCTGGATAGATATCTGAAGGTCTGTCAGTTTATTAGGGCACAGATGATATCCATCAATTGGAAATCAATACTTACTGCTGGATTCTAATTATAAATTATTGGGAAAATGCAGATGGTAAATAGGAAGGGCATTTCTTGGTAATAGTTTAAAAAGAAAATTGGTTTAATTTCAAGTGTATGAGTTGATAAAGAATTTCTCTGCTCATATGTATTTGATTTTAATTCTAATTCTTTTCAGGGTTTGGTTGCCAGAGGAACAGTTGCTCTCTACGGAGTGTTGTGTGTTTTAAATCTTGGAAAACAGTACTCTGTAAATCCAATACAATGATGTTCACTGAGAAATCACACACATTTACATTTTATTGGTACGAATAAGATGGAGTTTTTCTACCTCCTTCTTTTTCTTTTCAGGGTAACTATACTCCCAAATATACAACACTGTTTATTCATTAAACTTTTAAAACACTTTCAAATGTGAAATTTCAATATTTTGCAAAGTTCCTTATCCTGCATTTATGCCTATATAATAATTAGGTGCATTTAAAAAACTAGGTCATGTCTAATTTTTCCACTATATTCTGCCACAGATATTATTTACAATATAGCTATTCCAAAGCTTGGCTTTGTTTGTCTGGTCAGCAGGGGAGAAGGATTTCACCTCTAGGACCGATTCCTTACACTCAGCATTTGCCTTCACTCCTGGGAGCTTTTCTCGCTCCCTGCTATTGATTCATTCATGCCTCAGGCCAGAAGTCAGTCAGTCAGTGGTCTTCACCATGCACCTAGCACAAATATGACAACCCTGAACTCATGGTACACAGAATCTAGCAGTAAAACATGACAAAAAAGAATGGAATGTCTTGTGACAGGGAGTAGAAAAGAGGAATTTGGGGAGTGTCAGGGGAAATTGGCACGAAGCTTCACGTTAGACAGTCTGGAGTCTTCCCATGCAATGTGAGGTGGGAGAATCTAATGTGGACTCTCCAACCTCCCTGGTGGTCTGTCAAGAAGAGGTGGAGAGGTGAGAAAAAAAAAAGATAAAAAGACAAGGACTCACTAGAGGAGTGACCCTCTATCACCCCAGAAGAACTAAGACACAGAGGCACGCCCTTGACCCAAAGTCTGCAGAACTGCAATTAGCAAATTGAAGATTGGGTCACACTAAGAAAATCCTCAATTGTAAACATGTTACCTAAGAGCCATTTTTTGCAAAGGTTTAAAAGAGGTCAAAAGCCTCAGAAATCTATTCATAATTTACTTTTGGTTCAAGTACAAATCTTAATTCAACTAGCAGATTCAAACACGATAGACATATTTTGTATATTGTTCAGTTTTTCCATCACTGAGACACAGCACAGTTTAAAGGAGGAGTGGTGTGATGTGGCTGTGTTTCCAGATTGAGTCTGTGGTGTGCTGACACCGAGGCAGAAACATCACTGTGGAAGGGGACAGCAGAGCAAAACTGTTCAGCTCACTGGGACTGGGAAGCAAAGAGGAAAGAGGGAGGACGAGATGCAGTCCCTCAGGTCCCGCCTGCATGACCCACCCAGACTTACTCAGAAGTGTGCTTTACTAATCTCCTCACCAGTTCCCAAACCAATCAAGTGGACACACCTAAATGTAAACACCATAATGTGCAAAATATAAAAATAACTCAGAAGGTCATTTAGGACCATCAGTTCACAGCTATAATTAGCCAAACATTTTGCCATACAGTATAAAATAGGAATTCAAACATATGCATCCATGCACTAAATATATGCATATGAATATACAATAAATATAGTGACAAATATATATAGGCATGTACACAGAGTAAAACACGCAGCACAACATGCAGATAACACACAGTGGCACACAGAATATCATTTAAAAAATAGCATCACTGTCATGAGAGCAAAATTTCACATGCTCATTCCTCTAACTTCAATACAGTTTCACTTACATTATTGCATGAATCTTTACCAACTGCCCTCTTGGTTGATACATCCAGAATTACCAAAAACCCAGACAGTGCTTACACCTTCAAAGTCCATACCCATATCTCACTGCCCGTGAGATACTGGATGTGAACCATTACCATATTTCAGTTTCCTTACAAAGAAGTATCGTTCCATCCAATTTGAATTTTTTAGGTGTGTAGACCTAAATAAGATAATGGAAACATGTACTTCTCTGGCGTAAGATATTATAAAAATTCAAAACGGATTGTTACCCCAGTCATTACTGTTATACAGTAAATATGGTGCCATACTAAATCATACACATCTATGTCAGCTCTAAATAAGTATAGTATTACCTGTGCAAATTTATATTCTAAAATATTTATACTTTGATTAGGTTAATTCTCTCATCTGTAGTGTACTTAACTTTTCCCTGACCCAGTGTTCAGCAAGCATATCCTTGGAAAGCTCATTTATTAAAGGGTTTTAGAACTACAGCAATTTTGCAAAATTAAGAAACATTTTCTAAAGTATACCCAGTGTGTATAAAATGTACATTTCTTGTGTTTTTATAGGTATTAACCTCATCTAGCAGGAGGGTGGTTTTACTACCAACCTATATATTCCCCTCATAAATTCATTCATGGACCATCACATTGTTTTTTCCATTCTTGTCCACAAAAATAATGCTTTTTTTCCTTCTCTGATCAGAGACTCAGGCTTACAAATTGGATGTGGTGGCAGCTTTCCTCCATCTGGCATGTTAGCAAGAGACTTGGCAAAAGCAGATCTCGTATTATTCAGTGATGAGATTGACAGTCTTGTGGAGTCAGAATGGATAGAGTAGATTCAGCTGCCGTGTCAAATCAGATGGACAGTCTATCATTGTTTGTGATCTGAATGAGGATGAGGGAGTCAGCATTGGAGTATACATTCTCCAGCTGAAATCAGGTGATAGAAATTCATAACTTTCCTGAGGTATCATTCATCTAGTTGTGGTAGTATCTATGGAATAAGTTACTCAGTCTTACAGTGTTGCATCTTTACAACACCTAAGGAATGAGTCTCTAGTCACAGACTCCACAACCCTACAAAGTTTCCCATGGACCACCAGATCAACTACTCTGTACCTTGTATAGGTGGGTGAACTGGCAGCAAGAATGATTTTTGCAAATTATACAATATGTATTGCATACATTCACTAGTGAACCATACAGTTAAACTGAGAAATAAGGTCAAGCATTTTCCCATGAATGGCTCCAACTTTGGGACTCATTTAATATCCTTTTCTGTTTTTTCTCCAATAGAATCACAAATTTTAAAAAACCATAATATACATCATTAAAATATTATCAGAAATGTGTGAAGAATGATCTTAATTTCAAGATTTCCACCATACATTAATAATAAAAAATTAGTAACAAAAAAGAAAAAGTGTCCATGCTATGAAAACAGATAAAAGCATTAAGGTAGATAAATACAGTGAAACAAAGGTGCCATTAAAATGCTTATTGCTAATTCTAATAATAAGAATGCATATCATTAAATTAAATAAATCAGGATATACTATCATATTATACTATATTATATTTTTAACTGAGGAAAAAATATACATGTATAGAAAAATAATGGAAATTATAAATATAAGCAGTATTTAGTAAAAGTAGAGAGATCAGTGTTGCTCCTTTTCCTCTGTAAGTTTTTCTGTTTTCAAATTTTCTACAACAGGCATTTCTGCTGTCAACATTTCAATTTTTTTTTAGCATTTTCTACAACAGACATGTAACACCTTTGTATAAAAGAAAATAAACAGAGCTAAAATAAAGTCCCTCAACTGGCCCATTAATAGTGGAGACGGGAACTTTTGCTTATGGACATGAATGTAGTTATTTATCCATCCTTGTAAAAATACTTGTCCATGAATATTAAAGTGGAAACATGCTCTTTGAGATGTTTCTTAAATTCAAAAAACGGGACATCAACAAAAGACTCATACATCTCTACTTTTTCCAGTTTTAAGGGGTGAAGAAGAATCATTTTCTGCACTGACCCATATCCCCCTCCCTCTGCCCCTGCATCCCTGGCCCCGGCCTTCAGGCAGCAGACATCCTGCCATACACTGACGGACCCTTCTGGTCCAGGATTTGAGGTGGCTTGGGAATTTCTAACCTGCCCTATTCATTTTATTAATCACCAAAGCTTTGGCTATGAAACACACTGCTATTGAAATAATTTCACCTATGGGGTTCATTTTGTTTTAATCATTAACTTCAGCTTTCAATCTCTTCCTCTTTATTCCCATCGGCAAACTTCTCAAGCCTCCAATCTGGCCTGGCGATTAGCGTTGAAGCCTGTTGGTTCAGTCAGCCTCTGTGCTTCATTATGATCTGTGACATATGACACAATGTGATTTGCCCCAGTGACTCCAAAGTGACCTGTTTTTGTGATTCAGCAAGACAGAAAGAATATTTTCCAAGCCACATTCTTGTTCATATCATACTTTCTAAAGCATCAAATTTCTTACTGATAATTTCAAAAGTTAGTTTATATGTGACTATATCTGCCACTAGACACATGTATGCTTGTGTGCACACACAGTCCTTCTGACCAAAATCAAACATCTTCAGTATCCTCTTATTCTGCATAAATTCCTTAATGAAACTTTAGTTATACTTCTGTTTGACTCAGTGTGTGTGTGTGTGTGTGTGTGCCTGTGTGTCTAAGGAATATAAAAAAGCGCAGAAGGAAAAATATATTTAAAGTATCACCAAAGTATATGTAAGTATGTCTGTGGCATTCTATGACTGAGACTAGATCTTTCGCAGGAATGAGAGCTAAGTCCTCAGTATTTGAGGTTAAAACCACAGAATGTGACCGTAAAGTTTTCATTTCCGCTCTGGGTGATGAAAGCAGACTGGCTTCTGGCCTCTCACTGATCCAGTCCTGACTTCCTGGCTGGTCTTTGGAGGGTGACAGCTCACTTGATCACTGAGGATATGCCAAAGCATGAGATTTTCCTTTAGATCTGATTTGATAGTGTATCAGGGTTCTCCAGAAAAAGAGAACCAAAGGCCATGTACATATGCACACATATGTAATGATTTTCATTATAAGGAATTGGCTCCCATTCCTGCGGAGACTGAGAAGTCCTATGGTTTGCCATGTATAAGTTGGGGACAATCAAACAAATAGAATTCAACCTTTCTCTACCTTTTTGTTCTATCTGATTGAGCCCTCAGCCAGCTGTGTGAGAACAACCCACATTGGAAGGGTCTTTATTCAGATATAATATCTTCCAGAAATACTCTCCATTTCAACGCAGATATCTGGGTATTCCTTGCCCCAGTCAAGCTGACGTATAACATTAACCACCATAGACGGTGTTGCACTTTCTTCACCTTCTGTTCCAGACAAGACGGTGGAAAGAACTATTACTAAGTAATAGTTTTTCTGGACACCATCCCAGTGACCTACTATTTCCAATCCAGGCAGTTTTTCCTGGTTGTTTTCTTGTCTTAATTCTGTATTTTTCAGGAAGGATCATTGTTCAAATATAGCCATAAAACTTGAAAATTCCTTCTTTTTTTGTTACTTGTTTTTCATTTCCCATCTTAATCTTATAAATTAGAGCTTATTCTTCTTTGAATTTGAATAATAGGGAAAAACAACAGACAAAAAGCACTTACTCTCCTTTCTATATTGCTAACATGATATTTCTAGCATTAAAAAATACTGGAAAATAGGCCATAGCTTTGAGCAATAAAATTGTCTTTAGAAACATTAAGTGTCATATCCTTTATGAAATTGAATATCTTATTATTGAAGAACATGATTTTGGTCAATGGTGAGCTTCTTGCAGATGATTCCACCTTTGTCAGGAAGACTGATGCAATTTTGTTTGGGTGCTGGACTTAACATTGTGAGGGAAGGTACATAAATATGTGAACTAGTCCATCCAAAGTCTGTTCCATAACAGAGCCTGCTTTTGAATCACAAAAAGAATTTATTGGAGTTGGGGGATTTAGCTCAGTGGTAGAGCACTTGCCTCACAAACTCGAGAAACTCGAGGTCCTGAGTTCGATCCCCAGCACTCCTCTAAAAAGAATTTAATATTTGGAGTTAGGTTGCAACTCTATTGCTAAAACATAAAGCAATTGCTAAAAGACGTGCCCAAATAAACTCACTATCGTCTGACTTTCTCTGAAAGATGCTCCACTTAATTCTAAACTAACTCAGCTGAAAAGTTTCACAGAGTTAGATACACAGTAATGTATTTGAAGTCACTGACAAGCAGACACGACTTTGGGAATTAGCTAAGCTTGGAAAAAGGAAAAACATGACATTATGCCTGAGAACAGGTCCACAGCTTTGAGCAGCAGTCAGAGCAGTTTATAGTGTTTACAAGAGAATGTAAAGTAGTGGCCTGGAGCCTGACTGCCCAGGTTCAAATCTTGTGTCTGTCACTTACTCCAAGAATTTAGATAATTGATTTAACCTCCCTTAGCCTCACCAACATGGAGCTAATAATCTCTCATACCTCATAAGCCTGTACAGTTTAAATTCACACAGTTACATGGTAGTATGTAGCAAATAACATCAACTATTTCAGATTGGGCAAAATTCTATGACTAAAACAGATAATTGGTTTTAATGTTACAGAAAAATTGATTATATAATTATTTTGATTTATCACAAGTTCTGGTCTCAAAATGGAAAGACTCGCAATCAATCACCCCTCCCTCTACAATGTAAGTTCGGCCAGCAGTAACTGTAACCCCAACCTCGCTGCTGACCTAACCCTGAACCTTCCCACAACTGTTGGTTGCATCTCCATGGTTTTGCTTAATAAGGTCACCAAGTTGCCTAGTTTCCAAGAAGTAGAACATTTAATAATAAACTGAAATTTAACTTACAGACCTGGAACTAAAGCTTAACTTACAACACTGAGATCTGAGACATTATAAAAGCTCTGTATTCCCTGTGCTCAGAATTCAGACTTCAGAGTGTGAACTCCTCTGGGGCTGCCAGCATAACAAACTTGATTTCTCCAACTCTCTGAGTGGCGCTTGGTTTCTTGGCGGTCTGTTTTTGCACTATTTCTGGTTCCACTGACCAGGAAATGAATGATACTGGCCCCTTGAGCCTCCAGACTGGCAGGCAGAAGCTGCCAGGGCAAAGCAGCCCTAGGACCAAATGAGGTGGTGCCACCCAACAGTTTCCAGGTCCTCCTTCATCAGGGTCCGTAGACCTCCAGAGCAGCTGTCCCCAACCAGACTCGACAGGGAGATGAACCAACTTACCTGTCAGGACTTCAGGATAAGGTAAGGTCCTGGGACCCAGACTCAGTCAAGTGCATCTTCAGACAGGAGGGGAGCTTGGTCAGCTCCTGTGGACCTCAAGTGGGGAGGCCACCAATTAGCGACCTTCTCCAAGTGGGGAGGCACTGTGACAAACTCTGAGTGTGCGTGTGTGTGTGTGTGTGCATGCGTGTGCATGTGTGTGCATGTGTGTGACTGAGCAACCTGACTTGCTTGAGTCTCAGGTTCGCGTTTGTGGCTGCACAGCCTTCAAACTAAGGAGTCTAAGTGGGCTTAACCTGCGGTTCCATGGTGGTTTCATATGGCATAATGGTGACTCATCTACCTGTAACAAGGAGTGCTGGCCAGGCCCAGGATAACGGGTGAGACTTAGCCAAGAAGGACCTAAGTTCCCTCGAGGGCCAATGCCAGCGGGCATCTGATCGGTCTCTTCTGGGCACTCCCATCCTTGTTTGATTTGAGTCACTGATACAGGGAGGGGCCACCAGGGAGGGAGAGAAAACAAGAGAGGAAAAGATCCCCTCTATGTCTACACCACCCCTCTGTGCTTGCCAGTGGGGCTGTCATTTTACCAGGTTTTGTCTGATCTCTACCTGACCTGAGATAAGGGGACTCCTCTGTAGGATAAGATTCTCTCCTGTCACCTGCCCCTTCTGTCAAGGGGTCTTTAAAGGCAGGCATTTGGTGAACTGAACAGCCCAACTCCCCCTGGACTTCTAATTGCAGCCCAACAAGGAGACTTCTTTGCTCTGTCACTTGTTCTGTCACTTCTTGACTGTTCCAGACACATTCCTGACTCCTCCTCCCCAGTATAGGGAAGATCTGGTACAGGGCCCCCGAGACTCCTCCATGCCTTTGCTGTTCTAGCCTGTCCCCCAAAAGCTGAAGGGCCTTGGCCCTCAAGGCCATCCTTGATCTAGTCTTAGACCTTGCCCTTCGGGAGCTCCATGCCTGTGAGGAGTAGAGACAACAGCACCATATAGCTTATAGGCGCCTAAGAGGGAACTTCAGGCGAGATAATCCTTGGTTGACTGTTTAGATTGTGGAGAACTTCACCTCAGGACTCACAGTTCTAGATTGTATGGTTAAGAATTTTAAGAAAGGCTTCTCTGGGGAATATGGTGTTACATTCACTCCAGGGAAGCTCTGTACTCTTTGTAGTCTAGAATGGCCCACCTCTGGCATGGGCTGGCCGCCCCACTGAGGGAACAACCTCCCGATGGTCTCAGCAGTCTACCGGGGGGTGAACGGGGACCCTGGACACCCTGACCAGTTCCCTTATATCAACTCCTGGTTACAAATTGCCCAGACTTTGCTCCCTTGGATCCGGTTCTTCATTAACTCACAGAGACAGTGTAGGATCTTTGCGGCTCAACTGCTCAAAGGACCCCAGCAGACTAAATTGTCCAAGCCCATCTATCAAGGTGCCTGAAGAGGACCCCTTGCCATCTCCACCCTCTGTCCCCATGGTTCCTCCAGTGCCAGTGGCTGCCCAAGGACCCTTAACAGAAAGCCCCCCCCTTTCAGTATCACCACTGCCACTGAGCCCCAGTTCCAAACCCATTGGACACATGGGGAGACAGTTGAGGTCTGTTCAACAGCCCCCAACTCTCCAAATGCCCCTCTGAGAGACACAAGATGCTCCACAGTTCAACCCTGATGGCACTGTGCGGAGGGGCAACCAGTCCCCTACTACCAGCACTTCAACACCACTGACATTCCTGAATTGGAAACACCGTGCTCCACCACACTCTGGGAAGCCCCAAGCAATCTTTCAAACCCACAAGCCAACATAGAGTGACTGCCATCAGTTGCTCCTCACCCTCTTAAAATCAAGGAAAGAAGGCAAATCTTGTTGGGAGCCCACAAATGGCTCTGAGAACAGGCACCAGCTGGACAGCTAGATGCAGAGGCAGGGGCTAGGGCAACTGCAGAGGTACCAGGCAGCCCTTCTCAGAGGACTCTGCGCTGGGGCTACAAAGCCAACCAACATATCTACAACAGCTGCTGTGACGCAAAGGCTGATGAATCGCCCTCTGATTTCTATGAGAGGCTCTGTGAAGCACTCCGAATCTACATTCCATTTGATCCAGAGGCACAAGAAAACCAGCAAATGGTCAATGCAGCCTTCATATCCTGGTATATGCTGACATCCAGAAGAAACTCCAAAAGTTAGAGGACTTTGCAGGAATGAATGCAACTCGGCTACTGAAAATTGTCAACAAGGTATTTGTTAACCAAGATTGGGAGGCTGTGAAGGAGGCAGATAGATGCATGAAACAGAACGATCTCTCCTGGTGGCAGCACTCAGGAACCCAGACCCAAGCTAAAATCCTGTCCTATCGTGAAGGACTGAGGGGACCAAGAAGCATCAGTCCCTGTGGTAAGATCAATGCACCTGCTAGAAGGAATTCTGCCAATGGAAGAATAAGTGTCCAAACCACAAGAAAGGTTTGCCCTACTTCTAGGGGAAGCCAATGGCTGGAAAGGAGGAGTACAAACCTGAACCAATCCCCTAAGACTTCGTGGGTCTGGCTGAACTAGACTCAGAGTAGGAGAGACTGGGCTTCTTGCTTTTAGGCCTCTGAGAGCCCCTGGTTGAGATGAAAGTGGGGGGCTACCTGATGACTTTCATTGTAGACATGGGAGTGGAGCATTTGGTAGTTAGCAAGGCAGTGGTCCCATTTACAGGACAAGAAACAACCACTGTGGGGTCAGCTGGTGTTCAGGCAGCCCCACCCTTTCTCCAGTTCAGAATCTGCCAGCTTGGGGGCCACCTGATGACACATGAGTTCCTATACTTGCCAGATTGCCCTATCCTGCTACTGGGAAGAGACTTGCTGACCAAACTGGGGGCCCAAATTACCTTCACACCTGGAAAGCCAGTGAGCTTGATCTGAGGAAACAGGGAAATTCTGATAATGGCAGTGATGGTCCCCCAAGAGAAAGAATGTCATCTTTTCACTCAGGAAGGGGAGAACTTAAATCCACCAGAACTCTTGAAGGAATTCCCTACAGTGTGGGCAGAGAATTTTCCTCCTGGGATGGCAAAAAACTGTGCTCCTCTTATTATAGAGCTCAAGCCTGGGGAAAACCCAGTAAGGCAAAGACAATGTCCTGTCCCCCAGGAGGCAAGGCTGGGTATCCAGAGCCACATCCAGAAACTCAAAGAGGCCGGGATCCTGGTAGAATGACAGTTACCCTAGAACACAGTTCTTCTGCAGGGAAGAAGCCAGGGGGAAATGACTATTGCCTTGTGTGGGACCTCTGAACCATGAACAACACAATTGTTACCCTGCACCTGGTGGTCTCAAACCTATACACACTCCTGAGTTTCCGCCTGGCTCGAACCAGTTGGTTCACCTGCCTAGACCTGAAATATGCTTTCTTTTGCCTCCGACTGGCCCCAGCCAGCCAGCCCCTCCTCACTTTTGAATGGGAAGACCCACAGACTGGGAAGAAGTCTCAACACACCTGGACCAAGCTACCACAAGGGGTTAGAAATTCACCCATGTTCTCTGGGGAAGCCTTGGCTTCAGACCTCACTGCCTTCCCAGAACATGGACTGAAATATTCTCTGCTGCAGTATGTACATGATCTCCTACTTGCTAGCCAAACTCAAGAAGATTGTTGGATGGGCACCTGAGCATTACTAACCTTGCTCTCTAACTCTAAGTATAAAGGCCCCTGGGAGAAAGCACAGATATGCCAGCAGAAGGTAAAATACCTCGGCTTCTTCATTTCACAAGACCACCAGAAATTAGGTCCAGAGAGGAAACAGGCAGTTTACAGGATCCCCTGACCAAGCACCAAAAAGGAGGTCCAAGAAGTCTTGGGCGTGGCTGGTTTCTGCTGTATCTGAATACTGGGATATTCAGCCTCAGCCTGCCCACAGTACAAGGTGACTGCCAGCCCAGAGAAGGCCCCCTTGGACCTGGGTCCTGAATAAGAAAGGGCCTTCCACAAAATAAATAAACCACTGGCCTTGGCCCCTGCTCTGGGGCAGCTGGATGTGACCAGAGACTTTAATTTCTTTGTAAGAGGTTACCTCTTTGCAAGAAAAACTAGATGGCCTTAGAAGTCTTCACCCAGGTTATTGGGCCTTGGCACTGACTGGTAGCCTGCCTCTCCAAGCAATAAGACCCCATGGTTGTGGGTTGGCCCCCTTGCCTTGGGGCACGAAGGGCCACAATCATTCTGATCAAAGAAGTAGACAAACTTACCCTAGGTCAAACCATAAATGTAAAACCCAGGCCGTGACCATGCTGATGAATAGCCATGGCTACAAGTGGCTGACAAGTTCTCAAATGGCTCACTACCAGGGGTTGCTATGTGAAAATTCCTAAGTATGCCTCAAGACTGTGTGCACATAAACCCAGTGGCCCCCTTGCCTGCCGATGCTGGTCCCCCTGATCATCACTATGAAGAGCTAATTGATGAGGTTTATTCCACTCAGCCAGACCTGTCTGATGTCCCCACCCAAAAATCTGACCTGGAACTCTACACAGATGGGAGCAGCTACATACAGAATGGGCAGCAAAAGAGTGGTTATGCAGTGACTAATTAGAATGAGGTACAGAGGCTAGGACTTTGCTACAGGGGTGGTCCACACAACAGGAAGAACTGTGGGTGATCATTCAAACCCTGAAGTATGCCTCCAACAAGCGAGTCAACATGTATACAGACTCAAAATATGCCTTTGTTACTCTGCATGCCCATAGAGCCATCTGTAAAGAAAGAGAACTGCTCTCCACTGGGGGAAAAGACATAAAAAAATAAAGAAGAGATCTTCCAGCTACTAGAAGCAGTCTGGGAGCTATCCCAAGTGGCAGTCATACATTGCAGAGGGCATCAAAAGGGCACAGATGCCATCAGTAACTGTAACCAGCTGGCAGATAAGGCAGCGAAGGAAGCAGCCACAAGATTGGACCTGGACAACACCACACAGCTGTTGGCCAAGGTGCTACTATTCCCAGAATTTCCCCTCTACTCAAAGTACACAGAAGAAGAAAATCAATGGACAACTGGGGAAGGAGAATCAAAGACCAGAGGAGGCTGATGGAAGCTACCAGATAAGTAGCTTTTTGTCCCACAAAGACTTGCATACCAGTTAGTGTCTCAGTATCATGAACTGGTGCACTGGGGAAAGACCACACTGGAGGATTTATTAAACAGGTACTACTTTGTGGCCAAACTTCCAACTTTGTGGAGCCACATCAGTTGCAGATGTGTGACCTGTGTGAAAAACATTGCTGGCCACAGGCCAAGTCAGACCTTGGACATGCAGGCCTTAGGGACCTCAACCTTTGAGAACTGGAGATAGATTTTTACAGAAGTCAAGCCATGTCAAGTCTACTGCTACCCACTAATCTTGGTCTGTACTTACTCTAATTGGGTCGAGGCCTTTCCAATGCACACTGAAAAGGCCCATGAAGTGGCAAGGGCCCTCCTCAAAGAAATAATTCCCTGGCGTGGACTGCCCCTCTCTGTGGGATCAGACAATGGACCAGCATTTGTCTCTGAAGTAACTCAGACAGTAGCAAAAACTTTGGGAATCAAGTGGAAACTCCACACTGCTCTTCTCCCACTAGGAAACTGTGTACATATAAGTCAGGAAATAGGGTGTGAGTCAAAAACTGGAAAAAAGAGCTGCTCCAACCTGTGTGGGTTTGTCCTCATATTATCATTCTTGCCACTCCTACTGCTGTTAAGGTCACAGGTATCGTGCCTTGAATCCATCATATCAGTCAAGAGGGCTGCCATGCTAGAGCAAACTAAAACCTGGACCTCAAAGACAAATTCAGAAAGACCCCTTTGGGTGACATTACAGGGGAAGAGGGACAATGGCCTTGCCCCTGTCACTCTTGGGGCTGACAAGTTTGCACACAGCAGAAAGCTGAAGAATATACAGCCCTCCTCTAGTCACATACCTGGAAGCTAACTGGTCCACGCACAACAGAAGCCTGAGGAGTCAACAGTGTCGTGAGACATATTTGCTGTCTATGTGTTCCTCGTGTCATAATGTATGGCTATCCCTTGTTCTTTACTAGTGTTATAATCCTTGCTTTGCTCTTTGTCAGCGGTCTGGCCAAAGCTGCACTAGCTGACTGGAGTTGTGGGGAAAAGATTTTACTTGCCATTGCCTTCCTCTTGCTGGGGAGATGCTTTGTTGGTATCAGGTATTTGTGCAATGGGAGGTTCTGTTAATGTGCTTGCTGAGGTTACCTTTATACACTTCTCTGGATTCACCCTGTGATAAATGCATGAAATTAAGCTGGTCCCTCTCCCATGGAAAGGACCAAATAACTTCTCTGCTCACACTTACCAGTTGGCTGGCCATTTGTGCCAGAGGATAAGACATGTTCCTACCAGGAGAAGAAATATTGGATGAGATGAATTAAGTCTGGTATGTGGCTAGAAACATCTGCTGGAGGCCCAGCAGTGGAGGATCAGAGACCTGGGCTTGCAGCACTTCTCTTGGACATACAGGCACATCTGACAGGGAGGTAGGTGCAAGAGCAAGACTGAGCCCAGATAGTTAAAAAGACTGTAGAAAAGATAAAACAACAGGTAGACCAAAAGTTGCCTCCCTGGTCAAGACTAGAACAGATCTATGACCAATTAACAGCAGACCTGAGCAAAAATTCTCACCTCCCCATTCAAGGAAAGAACCTTTTCATAGACCTGGCTGAACAAATTGTTCACAAATTTAATGTTACCAATTGCTGGGTATGTGGAGGCACCCTTATAAATGAAAGGTGGCCTTGGAGAGGGACTAGACTAAATGCCTTTCACCTCCTTCAGTGGAATCATTCTATAACAGAAAGAGAAAACAATCAGCCCCAGAATTGGGACTTAACCTTGAAAATAATCAGAGAAGAATACATTCAGAGGACAGGGCCAAACTAGACACAGTGGATAGGGGAAACTCACTGTAAAAAGAAAGTGGTGTACAATTCTACTGATTCACGGTGGTGGCCAAGCCTCCAGGGTGGCCTCCACCCTTACAAGAGTACCACCCTCCAGACCCTGAAGATACTGCTGGTGCTTCTCTTTGAGATAAGCTATATAGAAAAGCATCAAAGGGAGGAATGACATGGAAAGACTCAGACTCAACATCCCCTCCTTGTACAACATAAGTCAGGCAGCCATAACTGTAACCCTGCCCTCACCGCTGACCTAACTGCCTGACCCCTCCCTCACCTGCCGATTCCACCTCTGTGGTTTTGTTCTAGGGCCATCTAGTTGCCTAGTTTCCAAGAAGCAAAACATTTAACAACAAAATGAAATTTATCTTACAGACTCGGAAGTGAAGCTTAATTTACAACACTGAGAGCTGAGACATAAAAGCCCAATATTCCCTGTGCTCAGGGTTCAGGCTTTGGCTCTTGAACCCCTTTGGGCCCGCCAGTGTAATAAATCTGAGTTCTCAACTCTCTGACTGGTGCTTGGTTTCTTGGTGGTCTGTTTCTGCAACAGTGTCTGCTTGACAAAGGAGGGAACCAGTTGATTTTATTAGATGTATTTTCTGTTGTAAGAGGCATAATCATTTTGACTTCTGCACTTGAGACCCTTCCCAAAGCAAGTGAGTTATAAAGAACCGTGAGGAGAAATCAAACCAGGAGATGCTACTAAGTCTGCAATTTAAAACCTGTGTGCAGATTAAATCAAAGGTGCCATTGAGGACAGAAATTTCGCAAAGACTCCTGGGGGGAAAATATCTCCCTCTGTTTGGCAGAGAATAGAAAGATTTTATTTTTGGCTGTAAGAACTAATATACTGATAAACTAAGATGTGTGAATCTCAAAAGGAAAGATTTGTGTGGGGTAACAAAGGAAATTACAAGAAACAATTTATCATGGAAAATTGGGGGGCCAGAGTAGTTCAGTCCAGAACCAAAGAAACATAGATGTTATGAACAAATTCATGCAACAGTAGGAGAACTTTCATTAGAGAAATTACTAAAGAGTAAGTGGAAGAGAAAATGTTAATTTGCCTTGATCAAAAATTCAAGATAAAGTTTACAGGTCCCTTCAGGCTCTTAAAGGATATAGGTACTCTTCGACCTGTGCAAGAAAAATGTTCTTATAAAATTGTGTAACCAAAAATATAAACCTTACAAACAATTTTCTCTTGAGATATAATGACAATGTGGCAATGCCACTGGGGTTTTAATCAATTTGGGAGTCATGACAAGAGATTATAGCCTACATCTGTGAGCTGCTGTGCAGATTTTAAACACATAGCAAGGGTAGAGGGAGTGTTGAAGATAAAGTGCTGAAAGTCAACAGAGCAGTGAGGTTACAAGATGACTATTATGGACAGTGTATCTACCTCTCTGTGTTAGCTTCCTGATATTGGTGGCAACATAACTGAGAGAAATCAACTTCAAAGGAGGAAAGATTTCTTTTGGCTCACAGTTGCAGAGGTCCCAGTCCATGCTTGCTTGGCCCTGGTGGAGCAGAGCAGCTCATTTTGCAGCAGCTGTGGGTGGGGGAGAGGCTAAACCAAAGCACACCTTTCAAAATCATGCCCCTAGTAACTTGTTTCTACTGACCAGGCCCCTCCTACAGCTTCTACCAGTTCCTAGTAGCCTATTAGGCTATGAATCCATCAACGGGTTAACCCATCGATGCATTAATTGGCTCAGATCGCAAGAAAAATAAAATCCCTTCAGTGATCATTGGCCACTGTTCACACTGTCTTGACTGAGATGTATAACCCTTGGTGGCCTTTGGTGCTTGCCATTTAATCTCATTCGAGTGTGTTGAGAAGGTTGCAAGACAAACTCGATAAGTATACACCCCTCACTTCAACTCTGAGAGCCCGTGCAGACTACCTGTGGCTACATTCACACTCTCTTAAGGGAATAAGAATTTAGTCTCCTTATCCTAAACCGTGCTTGGTGACAATCCATCTTACTACACTTGCTGTTGATGGGGTTCAGGACCACCTACACTGAAACAAGGCACCCCGGCATTTGAGAAAACAACCATTGTAGGCCTCTGCTTAACCCTTCTTCTCCCCTGAAGCAGGTCATAAAACCTAGGAAGCATCCTCAGACCTTCTGTTGAAGCAGGTCATAAGACCTCATGGAAGGTACCCTTCTTATACCCCAAGAAAAAGAATGTCTTATCTCTGGAGAGGGTCACAGAAGATTCCTAACAGGTTCTACTAAGTGTCCTCTATTGGTTTATATCCCTCTTACCCAATTATAGTTCTTCAGGATTATACACTCTTCGCAAACCTAAGCATTAATTATGTAAGTGTAACTGTTTCTTCAAATCTTCATTTCCTTTGAAGGCTCCCATGTTACATAAAATGTGTATTAAATAAATA
>PVJO010017507.1:0-38986 GCA_004026905.1 Hystrix cristata | reverse complement strand
CAACCGCTATGGAAATCAGTGTGGAGATTCCTCAGGGAACTAGGACTAGAGATTCCATTTGACCCAGCTATTCCACTTCTTGGTATCTTCCCAAAAGAATTAAAATCATTATACCGAAGGGATATATGCACACCCATGTTTATAGCAGCACAGTTTGTAATAGCTAAATCGTGGAAGCAGCCCAAATGCCCATCAACAGCAGAATGGATTAAGAAAATGTGGTATTTTTATACAGTAGAGTACTACTCTGCCATAAAGAATGATAAGCTTGAGATATTCCTGGGTACATGGATGCATCTTGAGACCATACTCCTAAGTGAAATAAATCGGACACACATGTTTAAATACCACATAGTTTCTCTGGTGTGAGAAACTGAAGTGTAAATAAAGAGTAAAATGTATTATACAGGGAAAGGGAAGAAAATGTCCAAATGGGAAAGGGAACAAGGGAGGGGAAAGGAACAGAGGGACAAGAGAAATAAGAAACGGAAGGAAAAGATGGAAACAAATCTTTTAATAGGGAGGGAGGAGGGGGTGCGGGGAGGGGAACAGGAAAAAAAGAAGCAACAAGGTATATCATGTACAGGTACAAATTCCCACTGATGAATGTTATCAGTATGTACATTGAAAATGTACCATTAAAATAAAATTTAAAAAAATATAACTTCCTTTAAAAAGCAAGAGAATGCCCAAAATAAATCCATTAATCAGCACCTGTACTACAATCTTTCAGCAATATTTAATTATGAAATACATGGAAGACATACCCACTATTTTAAAACAAATTTTTATATTTCTGCAAAACAGTGTTTATTTCAACTGCATTTATCCATCAACCCTTTTATTTATTGTCAGACAAATACTGTACCTAAAACAAATCACTCTCTCACTTCAGAGATCTCATTCTCTTTGATTTTAGAAGGGTTTGTGGAAGGGGCTGTGTTCCTCCTTCAGTTAGACCCCACAATTGCACAAGCTGATGGACCCAACACAGGCAGGGGAACGTGTAAAGACAAACAACGAATAAGTCCTCTCCCTCCCATTACAAAACCAGAATGGAATACGCAGAATCAAGGGGAAACCTATATCTTTATAAATGTGAAACTTTGAAGAGACTTCTGCCTCTTGCCCTAAACTCCTAGGAAATTTTCCCCATGCTGTCTGTACTAAAGAATGACGTCCCGGGGCTGGGGATTTAGCTCAGTGATTAGGGTGCTTGCCTTGCAAGCACAAGGCCCTGAGTTCAATTCCCAGCCCACAAAAAAAAAAAAAAAAAAAAAAAAAAAAAAAAAAAAAAAAAAAAAAAAAAAAAAAAAAAAAAAAAAAAAAAAAGGAATGACATTCAGAGGAACTCTAAGCTTCCATGCTAGAGAAAGGAAATGTGTAGACAAAGATTTCTCTATAGTATCTTTAATTTAAAAAGATAGAATTAAAGCTCTGGGAGAATGGAGGTGACTATAGTTTAAACAATTTTTTTATTGAACAATAGACAGCATCTGGGGAAGCCAGATAATTTAATGAGATGAAATTAAATTCCTGGACTATTAACTCATCTTTCAAAAACTGTATTGTACCTCCCTTCATTAAATAGATTCAAAAGAAGAACACAGAGAAGAAGCCCCCGGGATTGACATGGCTGAGTATAGAAAGGTCGAGCTATAATTTTAGATGTTTGTGCACAATTTTGTTGTGATATTTAGCTTTACAGACATTCGCATGAAGTCATCAGTGTTGAAAAAACGGAGCCAGTAGCCAAAGACTCAGTTTCCGCTTCTGCGGAAGGCCGATGAACATGCCCAGCTTCTTGGTCTTCAAATAAGATCACTTTCAAAATTGTAAATAGAGCTGTAGTTTGGTGTTTTCTCCATATTTCTAATGTAATGTGTGTTGCAAGGATTTTTCAGTAAAGGAAGAAAGAAGAAAACTGAAAAGAATTTTAAAAATTGAAAAAAACCAATACTTTATTTGGGGTATAGATTTTGTTTTTTCCAATATGCCTCTCCAGTCTCCTGTTTGATGGCTTTGGCCCCTGCTTTCCTCTGTCCGTCCCCAGTTTCCCTCTATAGGTGCCCTTCCACAGTCTTCCTGGCCAGTAACGGCATGACAGTGACACTAACGCAGCTCTCTTCTGGTGGGGAATGTGCTCCCTGGCTGGAGATTTTGGCTTACGGGCTCTTCTTATGCCTGGCCTGGGCTGCTGTGGGATCTGGTGACAGCCGGTGCCTCTTGCTGCACAGTCCTCCTGGCTTTCCCTGTCTTTTGCTAAAGGAAGTCCTGCATAGTGTCTGACTGTTACCTCTGCCTTCTTTGGTTTCCTGCTAGTGAACCTCCACAGTCATTAATGTACATAAGTCTATTATACATGCAATGTCATCTTTATTTGCTTCTTGCAGAAGGTCTGAAGTTAATTAATAAAACAGGCAACAGGACAGGGATTTGGGACCACCACACTTTCCACCTGGCAGGCAACAAACTGCCATTCTGTTTGGTCACTGATAGTCTCTAAGGAAAAGATGGTGACCACATTGCTAAAAAAATTCACATGCCTCTGAGTGAACTCAAGGCCAACAGCTCGGATTAGGTCAGAACACGGGTGTACTAAAATCATACTGGGCCCGATTACAGAGAAAAAAGACTATATTTACTAAAGCTACAATAATTAGCTAGTAGAAATGGATAGGAATGAATGAAATGTGAAGGAATTGGATTTTGTGCATTCTTCATGGACTTGAGTAGGGTATAAAATTGGAGTTCACCGACTGAGGACATTTTGGGAAGCACCTGGCAAGTACCCCGGTAGATGGATAAAAGTCACTACACAGTGGCTCTCCGAAACCCAGAGGAAAATAAGTTCAAAACGAGCAAAATTGAAAAATAAAGAGGCTGAAGGAAGTAGGAATGCTGAAGGGAAATATTATATAAAACCACAAAAAATTCCTCAGTAGTATGTTCCACGGGAAGGTACAGCTAACATACAATGCCCCAAGGCTTTGAAGAGTGTGCTGCAGACAGGGGCTCTGGCACTACCAAGAAGTTCAGTGGAAGACTCTTCTGAAGGCCAGAGGCAGCAGGAGAGTAAGTGTCACAATGCAGGAATCGCTAATATTCACGGAAATGATGAGGCCACCAGAACAATGGAAACCAGGTAACAAGAAGCAAGAGGACACTATCACTGTAGAGCCAGGAAGCCCGTGCCTCTGAGAGCAGGGGACATAGCTCGCGGAGTGCAGGTGGACTCTCCATGATGACGTAAACACTCAGCCAGGGAGGTTCTCCTACGCACGTACACCTCAAAAAGGTAAGAACCAAGGAACAGGGGACTGACTCTATCCACTCCTGTAAAAACCATGATTCTTCATTTGATTCTCAGAATTGAGCCTATTTTCAGACCCAGGACCTACAGGCCTAAGAAGTTTCAGTGTCCCTAGAAGGAAGCAATCTATAGTAAAGTCACAAAAATAAATTGTAATAGTAAGTCCTTCCCTAAAAGGTGTCCACAATCATTCACTCAGGGGAATATTTAGCAGAGAAAGCGTACTGTTTAACTATTTCAGGGTCTTACAGAGAGATCCTGGGTTGACACAGATGCCTAGCTTCCCAAAACATCATACTCACCTGCTGGTAGGGTCAGAGCTTTAAAGGCCAACAAGCAAACGGAATCCTTAAAATACACACCTGGCTATTAGCGGAATTAATACACTTGAAGGTTTGCTGAAACTCCATCTTGGGTTGTTGGTCTGTGGGATAAAAGAGAGCTTCCGGGGAACACCAAGCAGAAACCTCGGACGCTGGCCCCTTCCACAAACCAAAGAGAAAATCTTTTCATGAACAAGAGCAGGAGCAGAGACCAGTATCCCCACTTGCGTTACTTTGCCAATGTGGCTTGTACAAACACAGAGATGGGGCTCTCTATACTGCAACACTGTACTTTCTTACACTTCTGGTAGCTACGGGGCCACGATGAGGTGTTGCAGATCGGATTATTTGGGAGGCCTCTCTCCCTGGCCCCCAGGGGGCCACATTGTCACTGCATCTTCACGTCATCTTTCCTCTCTGTGTGTACATGTCTGGTTCCTAATCTCCTTTTCCTACATGAACAGCAATTTATACAGTGTTAGAAAACCACTCACCTCCATGATCTTATTTTTATTACCTTTCTAAAGGCTTTTTATCCAAATAAAGTCACATTTGAACACACTGAGGATCTGGGCTTACACATATAATTTTGGGGACCACGACTCATCCCACGTCATCACTAACATACGAGAGCTGCACGTGCGACAGGTGGTCCCTGTTGGATCTTTACTTCATTTTCTGCCAGGCCCCTGCAGTCGCGGGGAACCCTGGAGAATGACCACAGGGGACGATCATCAGGTGCATGTACCAGAGTGGCAGCCTGAGAACAAAGGTGGCGCTGAGCCGTGTCACCGCTAGAGTGTGTTGATGGGGGTCTCAGCTACACAGTGTCTGGCCAGTGAGTGGCTTCTTTTCTATTCAAATCAGAAAAAACATCAAGAATCGTTCCATTGTTCTCAAATAGGCAGTGAAATTTGCTACACTTTATGGTGGAGTTCAGTTAAGTCACTTTCTGTTGTAACATAGGCGAGATCTGGCAATCTGAGCATCTCAGCTGACATCATAATGGTGTGTTTTGTCAGTGGGAGCACTCTGGATAATTAAAAGGATAATCATGAATAAGCAAAAGCTGGTCTTGATAGGAAGAACGTGCTCTAGAGGGTGTGAGATAAACCCTATGAAGATGTGGGAACATTTTTAGGGGAACCATCCAGTTAGATTTGTGCTATGATATACCCTTTATACAAAAACACCTACTATTGTTTTTTTGTTTCCTTACCATAATAATCCTGTTACATCCCATACAACAGATGACGAGAAAGACAGCTAAATTGGAGTGGGGTCAAGGCCAGTCAGGAGCTTTTCGGAAGATCCCAGCTGTAGTACTAGTAACCCTGTTGGTTAGGTCACACTATATAACCATCTTTTGGTGGTTGAGATATGGGTAAAATGCAGGAAATAAGCAAAGAGGAGCTCGGAGAAAATCCCAATTAAAACATCACTACAGACACTGCTCAGCTTTGAGAACAAGCCCATCCACATAGACAAAAGATTGCGAGTCTTCTAAGAAGCAGTTCTGGTAGAGACAGAGCGTTTGATCAGGGTTCTCGAAGTGACACTGTATACAAACTGCCCATTGTGAGATAATTCCTGTGAGGCCTGAAAAGTCATAAATTGTATCAGACCTGTATTTTATCAATATTAACTGGGGCATATATTCTAGACTGAGCTTGAGCAGTCAAGAGACATCAATAAATTACCTCAATCCTTCCTGTTACCCAGCATGGTTGCTTTCATGCCTTTCTCTCTCCCAATTTGCATGTCAAGAAGAACATGAAGCTCTACTCAACCAGCCAAAAATAAAAAAGAAAGAAAAGCCTGCACTTGGGTTGTGGGTTGCTCATCTCCATATATGGGTACAAAAGGAATATCAGTGGAAGCCGCACTTGAACTCCATTCTAGAACTGCCTCAAGTAACAGTAGAAAGTGCTCACAATGCAAAACTTTGTGTGCAAAAAGAAGTGGCAAGAGGCAAGAAGCAGATAAATACACACACACACACACACACACACACACGCATATGGAAATTTCAGCAGAAAGGTGGATGAATAAAGAAGTGGGCATAAACAATGAAAATTTAACAATCAGAATTAATGTTCTCCAGAGGATATTGCCCAAGAACAGGCTTTGAACAACTAAACAGCCAACGTCCCTGAGGATAGTTGCCATAGACTCTCTTTGTTGTTAGACCCCCTTGAATGCTAGAGTGAGCGCAGGAAGTAGAAAGTGCCATCATGGCACAGACAAAAACCACATGTAGATCCACAGCACAGTCTCCCCCTCCCAAAGGTGTAGGTGGGTATCTGATCCCTAAAATGCCCATTTGTTGGGAATATTTTTTAAAATTTATTGCTAAACTTCTCATACAGTTCTATATCTCAAGGGATCAAAGGCTCTGTGTTGCCAAGATGATGATTTCGGTTTCTTTATATCTGGGAAGGGCTTGTGGTTTGTGTTCAGAAGTATGGAGACTTCTCTGAGTAAGCATTACTCAGGTTTCTTATTTGGAAGTACCTCAGTCAGTGTATCATCCAGAGGCTTACAGTATGTGTCATCCCAAAGTACAGGAACCCACATAATACAGAACACCACCAAGTGGTCCACTTCATAGCAGAGATTATGCGGAAGAGGATCCGCCCTCGTAGCAGTTAATCACATTGCATTTTGCACCATCCATAAGCAGCTAGTCTCATTTGATACAGAGTCTTCTAAAAGTTCAGGTGAAGTCTATGTTTGAAGGCAGCATTCTCAAGGATAAAATGTCATTTTTATGGGATAACACATGCCTTTAGTCTAAGGTATCTGTGTAACGCTGTACCTTAACAGTGCTGTATGCAGTCAGTAACAAAAGTTGGAAACAGGAGAAGCTCAGTTAACCATCATCACAGTTATCTAACGGCAGATGTGGTGCTTCCTGTTGCCTCCCCTGTGGACCTTAAGAACTAGAGATCGTATTCTCCAAAGAGGACACATTTTTATAAGGGATTGCTGCAGGTATCTCGTTGATCTCTTTTTATTCTCATACAACTGAAGAGAGATTGTCAGCATCACTGTATTAACACAGTGAGAATAGAAAGGAAGGTGTATGAAACAGAGAATGAGACCAGGGCAGCAAAGGCATGACCTGTGGTGGCCAGGAAAAGGTCCCACAAGCCCCTCTTGGGCATTGTCATTGTATTATGTCCACGACCACACTTCCCGCCTCCTCCTTCCAGCAAAAGACTGAGCATGGCAATGGGGCCCTTCTCCTGCAAGAAGTAGAATTCTTCCCGGGGGCAGCTTTGACTTGAGGACTTGTCATTCTGGCCAAAAAGTTCATGAAATTCTGCTGCAGATCTACATCTCTTCTTTCCTGGTCATCTTTATCCTGCTGTCCAGCACACCGGTGTCTGACCTCAGGGCACATGAAGAACTGGATCCAGTCCCAAGGCCTTGTTTCCATGGGAACTTTGAGGCCCTGCTCCCTCAGCAAAAACCTGCAGGTGTTCACCCTGCATCTGGTCTGCGAGAACCCGGGAAACTCACCATTTTAGAAAAGGTTTCTGTCGGAAGACTGACTATTGCAAAATCAATTCATTTATTTGTTTGTTTGTTTGTTTGTTTGTTTTTTGTGGTGCCAGGGATCGAACTCAGGCCCTTGTGCTTGCAAGGCAAGCGCTCTAATCACTGAGCTAAATCCCCAGCCTTGAATTCATTTATTTAAAATAAAAACAATTTTTATTTTTTTTTGAAATCACATTAAATCTATGGACCAATTTAGGGAGCATTTTCTTCAGACACTTAAATCAACAACCAGAAAAATGTTTGCTTGAAACTATCAAGTCAAAGAAGAAAAGAACTACTAGGAAGATATTAATATGAACACCAATTTTCAAAATATACTAAGTGCCATATATTTGGCACATAGTATATTTTGGCACATAGTATATTTTGTAAGCACATGGGAATATTAAAAGCATCCAATTTCATATTCCTAAATAAAATGAATGGAAAGTCTTCAGTGTTAAATTTAATAAGCTCGAAAAACTAATTAGTGGGACAAAAAACAATGAAATATTGAAAGTAGCATTAATAAAAACAAAGATATAAACTAAAGAATTTATTGTTAGAAGAAAAAGAAAAAGATCTGTTTGTGAAGTGACCAGTGAAAGAAACACATCCTTACCCCGCACGAGGACACAGCCCTTCGGCTCCCGGACTGCAAGCCGGCTGCTGCTCCTCTCCCGACCCGCAGGCGTCACAGGCTACGTGCGCATGTGCTGTCCTCAGATCGTAAGGGCGCTTGCGGGCATTCTACAAACCATAAATATTTTTAATTACAAAAGACTTTATCTGCAATTCTATTGTAATAAATACTACAACGTGTAGACTGTTTTATATCAAAAATAAACCAACAACATTGTCTCAAGGAAAAATCCAAAATTAAATAGAACAGTAGAAGTAATCAAAGTAGACGTTTTCATAAATTTTATTCTCTTGAAGGGTGATGATATCAGCTAGTACTGAAGTCAAGTATTTCCACCATGAAAAAAAATCATTTGAAGCCAAGGGCTCACACAGCGTCTGTAATCCCAGCATCCTCAGAGGCTGAGGCAGGAAGATAGCATAGTGAATCATAGTGAAACATAGTAAATTGATGAGTTCCTACTGCGAAACAAAACAAAACAAAAAAAATTAAAAATGGTTAGGTGGGTAGGGACATGCGAAGGTCCTGTATTCAATCCTTAGTACTTCACAATAAAATAAGAAAGAAAAAAGTGTATTTGATATTTTGATCCATAGGAAAACAGAAAAACATGAAAAACTTCCTTTATTATGTTCGAAATTGCTGCCAACTACGTAAAATACAATATAAAATTCATAGTCTAACTAACTTATTAATATAGAAGCAGAAGTTTTAATGAATATTCAGGCATACCATGTATTCATTAAAATGTGATTAAGTCATTTGTTACATGGAGAGCATGGGTGGGAAATATTTAAAAAATGGCACCACATAAGCAATGGCAATAATTACACATGGAAATATAATTTTCTATTAAAAGAAGTGGGAAAATTTACAATCACCACATGATCCTGCAACCCTTCATTATATACACATAGAGGCCAAAGAGATTAAAAATCAGGATCACACAGCTGTACTTGAGCTCCCATGAGGCT
This sequence comes from Hystrix cristata, assembly GCA_004026905.1. NCBI lineage: Eukaryota > Metazoa > Chordata > Mammalia > Rodentia > Hystricidae > Hystrix > Hystrix cristata. The sequence continues at coordinate 30,190 of PVJO010017507.1, read as the reverse complement.
GCAGGAGGGTTCACAAAAGTCATTAGAGGATAAAGTCTGGGGTACTTGTCAATGGAGAAAAAGGGATCGTGTGTGTATGCAGTGGACGATCACTCTGTCTTAAAAAGCAAGAGACCCTAGTATCTGCAACTAACTAGATGAAATAAGCTAGACATATGATCTCATTTGATGTAGAATCAAATAACGTTTGAATATACAGGAACAGAGAGTGAAAAGACAGTGAGACTACATTTACCAGGGGTGTGGGAGAAAGCATACATAAGGAGACAAAAGTTACAAAAATATTGTTGCACGCTGGGGATTTAGCTCAGTGATTAGGGTGCTTGCCTTGCAAGCACAAGGCCCTGAGTTCGATCCCCGGCACCACAAAAAAAAAAAAAAATATTGTTGCGCAAGATGAATATCCTAGAGTTTTAAGGTACAGTGAGAGGACTCTACTAGCGGTATTTTATTTTATTAAAAAGTAAGCATGTGAGGTAAGTGTCAGTTCCTTCGGTTGTAATAATCATTTCAATATATGTAATGAAAAAACTGCTTAATACCTTAAATATAAATGATAGAAAAGCTATAAGAAATGGAAAATTCAGATTTGTTTTGGAATAAAAGAACGGTAACTGATAAAAAAAAAAAAAACACAGCACCCAGATAAATTCATACATGTTTTACTGAGAAAGTTTTGACATTATTTGAAAATACCATGAATTTAAAAATAATACTTACCAAATTGTTGTAAGTATTTAATGATACTATAATAAAATTCAGCTGAATTACATACAGGAATTCAAAAATGTTAATTTGAAAAAATCAAGTAAATATATATTTATAAGTAGAAATTAATGAAACAGACTCTCAGAGTTCTGGAAAAATAAAAAAATATATAAACTTCAAAAATCATGCAAATGATTACATAGATGGCAGTTTACATATATATTAAAGACCAAAATTTAAAAATAAAAGAACCACAAGTTAAATAACAAAAAATATAAATAAGAATACATACATGCTTGTTCATGGACAAAAAACAGCTTTGAAACTGGATTTTAATGAAATTATACTTTCAGAAACTAGTTAAAAATCCTTATTTGAAATTCTGAACAAGAAGCAAAATCTAACATAAAAGTAAAAATATTTGGGAGACTACTTGCCACATATTAACAGACTATAAAAAAAAAGCTTTAAAATTACATGAGAAAAGTGCATGAACGTTTCACTAAAGGTAATGGGAACACCGATGGAAATGGGTAAACAGGGCTGTGGTTCGATGAGCATTTAAGACAGATACTTTCTCCCTACAGTGAGTTCCTGCTTTCGTGCATTTGGATTGGTAACTCAGAAAGAGGTTTCTTGTAAAGCAAGTCTGGTATCTCCACTGAGTTTCTTTGCATATGCTGGCTTGCTTTACTTTCTCTGCCATGTTGTGATGCAGAACATTAGTAACAATGTAGTAGTCACTTTTCTAGTCAGTGGTTTGCAAGAGAGCAGATGTAGCACAGGGCAGTTACAACTTACAAGATTCACAACAGCAGCCATCCCCAATGACAGCAAGGCCCCGAGCTCCTTCTGCAAAGGGAACCATCAAGTTTCCTTCGGAGAACCAGCCACAACAAAGCTTCTCCCGGGAAACAGCCGACAACTACCTTCTGTTCCTGTTCTCCATTAAGTTGTGTCAGCAGCAATCCTCAGGTGGATCTTCTACACCCAGAACCGCACTAACTCATTCCAGCTGGGTGTTCTGTCTCAAGTTGACCACAATAATAAGTCCACCACAAACAGGATTGATGATTTGCCAAGATATATAATGGCTCATATGCAGGAATTTCTCTTCTATACATTTATTCTTGGGAACAAGTAATACTTTTTTTTTATATAAAACTATATTCACTGAGCATTGTTTTGATTATGAGAATTTGAAAAGAGTATATATGTTTAACTATAGGAAATAAATTCAGTAAATTTTAATAATCGCCATAGTAAAAGCTGTGCTCTGGAAGAGATTTTAATGAGAAATATAAAGATGTCCATAATACTTGGTTAAGTGAAAATTATAATTCTCAAACTCGAGTACATAATAGGTTTCTATTTTCTAAGATAAGTTCATATATACATAGGTAAAGATTATGTAGATATATATGTTTATAGATTTAATTCCACAGTTTTTCCTGGTTCATTAGCTTATTGATGTCTACAAATAAAATGTGTGTACTGGGAGTGGACAGAATCGGTTCTTTGAATTTTACAAGCTTTCTTGGTAAGGGATTAAGTGAATAGACATCAGTAGAAAAATATCCCTTGTACCCCCTTTCTTTTCCTATAAGGAAATATAATGATCACTTTCATTGAGAGTTATTTGGTACAGCAAAATTACTTTCTTGCTTTTTATCCATTGGAGAGCTCTTATATACCCAAAATCAATCAGAGTGAAAAACACCACGTAGAATTCTTTAGGTCTCTGTATGCTACACAAATATCGTCAAGGCATTTTTAAAACAGCAGCACTGGATGATAAATGCATAAAATGGTCCCTGAAGTCCAGTAAAATATTGGTCGTAGGCCACTGGTGATTGTGCAGAGCTGTGGGCCAGAACTACTTTCAGTAAATCAATAAGACAGAAACACTGGTGTTTATTCCAGAAGAGAAAGAGACAAAAATATGGGAATAACAGTGCGTTAAAATTAAACTTTCACAAAACAAGGGGTCAACATATTTATGACATTAAAACTAAAGAAATTACTGTCCTATTATTATGATATTAGAACTTCTAATCACCAATATGATATATTTGTAAGTTGATAAACTAAATTATCTATTCTTTAACTAAAAAGACTTCTTCATTAATTACTCTCTGTTTCCACCCATTTTTAGCATATTTGTGGGGGAAAGTAGGTAGGAGACCAAGGCTGGCAAGTGCTGGAGAGAATATCCAGAAGCTTTGTTACAAGGAGAATGTGGGTTCTAACTTTGTGAAATTGTAGGATTGTTAAGTCAGACCGCACAGTTTTGCTTAGAATTTCTCATTTTTTTTTTGTCTTGCCCCCAGTATGCAAGTTCAACCTTTTAATATTTAATAAGTCTATTTCTAAGTTATTAGGAGAGATTAAGAAGAAAAGGATGAAAAGAATGTTACTAATTTGATAGGAAATTTCAGAGGTAGGTAGAGGCTGACAGCTGTGGACTAACAGGATTTATATATAACAAGAATAACTTGATGCTCCTGGACTTTCTCTAACCGCACACACATATCCACATATGCCTTCATTCACATGTAGTACACACACACACTCCACGTGCACAATTTTAAACTGGTATTTACCATATAAGATAACTCCTGGGAATAAGAGTTATCTACACCATCACTTCTTAGATACACAATAAATATGGAAGAAAGGGCAAATATTTCACAAGTACATACAGAGAAAGACCACTAAGCAACTTGTGTTAGTGTTTTCTGCTCTCCTGAAGGGAAAAACAATAGAAAATCCAAGTGGCCATGATGTTTTTGGACACCAAGCACAGAAAATACTGATCTGCAGCAAGTGACGGATATACAGGGGTAAACAAACCAGAAAAGTGCATAAAGCACTGTCTTAGTTAGGTTTACAGAGCCAGTGGTTTTAAGAGAGCAGATTTAACGGAGGACATTTATAGATTACAATATTTACCCAGAAGCCAAATGCAGAAGGTGCCGAATGTCCATCTAGGCACTGGAGACCCAAAAGATCCAACCGAGGGCTGGCAGCCCACAGCACTGTCCCATGTACGTCCGTGTCTGCACATGATGGCTGGAAAGATCTTCCCTGGAACCAGGATACGATGCTCGCAGCAGAGATGACAACCAGAGCTCCCCTGAAGCAACAGCAGCCATCCTCAAAGACAGCAAGGCCCCGAGCTCCTTCCTCAATGAGGACAGCCGAGTTCCTTTCAGAAGAACCAGCCGCAGCAGAGCTGCTCCTGGGAAACAGCCTGCCAACGCTACGGCTCCCGCTCTGCCTTATGTTGCATCAGCAACAACCCTCAGGTGGATCTCGTACGCCCAGCATCACACCAACTCAGTCCAGCTGGGCGTTCTGGCTCCAGTTGACCATAGTAGGTCCACCACAAGTGCGTGTTTAATTTTTTAAAAATTGTTACAAGTAAGGACACTTTGCCATTAATCACTTCAAAATACTCAATCTTGCTTCCAACACTCTTATTCCATCGTTCTTGTTGCTTTCCGAAGCAGTTCTGGAAGTCCTCTTTTGTGAGGGTCTTTGTAAGATGTAATTAAAGATATGGCAAATCCTGCCACTGCATGCGGCAGAACTGAAAGGCAAGCTTGTTGTAACGTTACTGAACATCCTCATGCATATATCTTATTTATGGAATCTGCAATTGCATCATGTGTCCTCCGCTCTTTCCTGAAGTCAAAATGACCATGAAAGGTAAATGCTTTGAATTGATTCAGGGCATGGAGGCAGCCATGATAGCAAAACTAAGAACAGGAGAGTAGGCTTCTGGAAGGGCTTCAGAAAGTGGCAAGAATGATGAGATAAGTATATTCAAAGTGTGTGTCAAAGTGCGTGTGGGTCGTATTTTGAGGGCAATTAATGACAATGTGTCTTTCACTATAATAAATTTAAGGCTGGAGATTTAGCTCAGTGGTTAGAGTGCTTGCCCTGCAAGCACAAGGCCCTAAGTTTGATCCCCAGCACCAAAAAAAAAAAAAAAAAAAAAGGCATTCACTATAATAAATTTAAAAATGTAAATATTCAATGTATTATTTGATCGTATTTCCTATACTCTTTGTTAGACAAATATTAAATGTTGGTCAAGCAATTATATGTTAAAATTACATGTTTAAGAGAGAAAGTGAAGTAAGCCTAAGAGTAGGAGGAGGAGACGAAGGATTTCACATCGGACATGTAGAATTATAAGAAGTCAAAATACGAAACAATCGAAGCAGGAGTGTGGATTGTCATACTGGGCTTAAAAGTAGTGGAGGCGACAACTAGAAAATGTCACATACTATAGTTCTAAAAATGTCAACTAATTGTTTTATAAGGTCCATGTCTTACTGAGATATTTGGAAGACCACTAGACCCTTATGAGATTGCATTTCTATTTTGGTGAGACATATTTACTTCCAGAGCACACATGTGCAGACTAGCCTGTTTGGTTCCTGAGACCTCTAATTTGTCTTGTAGGAAAATGCTGCAACAGTGAAAACCTTTTACTCCAGTAAATATTCCACGAACCGTGGAGAGCATATACTTCCAAATGGCAATCTAACAGTCCCGAGGAAAGGTGCTCATTACTGCCAAGCTGTCTTACAGATGTTAGATAGTCCACCAAAAATATTAAAACTATTATTCACTAATAAAAATGTGTTATTTGATTGAAGAAACTATTGAGAGTGCAAATAAGAAAGAATGACATATCTAGGAGAAAATATTCATTTGAAAATGGATACCCCTCCTTTTATTCTCAGATGACTGAAGATGTCTCCTTAGCCAAACTAAAGCCTTGAAAAGTAAATTATTTTTAACTGCCATCGTGACCAATTCAAATTCATTCAAGCTCATTCTAACAGTCAATTTTCAATTATTACATTTCTAATTTCTGTATACAGGGAAAAACATCACCAGCACCAACTGCTTCTTTTTCTCCATTCACATCCATTTAGGTATTTAGGAGAAAACTGTTTCTAAAACATTCTCAGAAAGCATATTGCTTTATCTTTGTCTTCTCTTAGACATGGATATATCCAAATACATGTCATTCTAACCTAGTTGCTTTCCTAGATGCATGAATATATACATTGCGTCTCCTATCGGTCAATTATCTATCCACAAAAAACTATCCTCTGTCTACACATTATTCATTTTTAGCCTGTGCCAAGATTGAGGTATGAGGACTTTCCACTATGGGAATAGAAATTAGCAGTCTACCTTTTGATTTGGTAACTTTTTAGATCACTCTATTTAAGGTGTTATACAAAATCTAGGACTATTAGAATGAATCATATTAACCTTACTTATGAAGAAACTTTGACTAAAATATACAAGTACCACTATGTGCCTTCATTGATCTTGTTGAGTAAATTCTTTTAGGTTTATTTTAATGTCAGTTGAGATTTAAACATTTACCATGATCAGAAACTTTATTTTCTATAACCTTGTACCCAAAATTATTCTTTCATAAGTGCACCTACCATCATTTGAGCTGAATTAATTTCCATCTTACTAGAATGAGAATACTTTTTAATTATGATAAACTGACTTTAAGACATTTGCATAATATTTAACAATAAAGAAGAAAAAATTCTGAGGTAGAGTTAAATCTGATAGTTTTATGTCTTTAAAATCCTCTTCGTAATTTTAAATCTTCCTCGTACATATTCTCACAGAATGCAATTCAGTATTTGAGGCAAAATTAATAATTGAAATTCTCAGTGTATGAGAAAATTTTAACTATAGAAACCAGTTAGATGTGAGGAAAAATGTCAACTAATCTAGGAAATTATAATAGGGACAAAGATGAGCATTTATCCACTCAAGAGAAAAATGTCTAATTCCTTTTGATATTTATGGTGTTATTTTATATAACCTATAGTGTTTTTAATGTTATAAAGAAAATAACTTGGGGGCTTTAACAATCTTTAGAAAATATTTCTGCTTATTTACAATTTATGTCTGTAGTTACTGTGCTTATATATTTTTAATGTTTTGGTTATCTACAATTTATACTTTAATTTCAGAAGATTATTAGAAATATTTCATAGATACAACTTGGTTAATATCTTTATATCTTATACTTAATCTTGAAGAAGACATTAAAAATTACATTAATATTATCAATATTCATTTTTAATTCCTCTACTTTCATGTTTCTGAGTGACTGGGAAGAGGAGGATATGATGTAAGGAATCAAAAAGAGGAAGAAGTAAATTTTTTAAAAAAATTAATGGTTCTTAAACAAGTGACAGAATTGAGGGAGGGAAGAGAGAAATATAAGGGTCAATTCAGATAAAAATGCCTGTTATTGGGATAGAGGGCATACGCGTGATTAGATGGATGATAGGTAGATGCTTTCTGCTAAACTATGTTTCTCCTAAATTTATATATTGAAACCCTAATACATAGTCCTTTGGAATGGGCTTGTATTTGAAAACAGATCTTTAAAAGAGGTAAGTAAGTTAAAATAAGAACTAAGCCAATCTCCCAGATATCCTCACAACAGGAGGAAATGTGTGGAGAGGAAGGACCAGAGAAAGAGACACCAGGAAAGCAGAGGTCTGCAAACCAAGGGAAAAGGCATCAGAAGGAACCAAGCTGCCGACAACTTGGTCTTGGATTTTCCACCTTGAGAATCATGAGAAAATAAATTTCTATTGTTGAAGTCACTCAGTCTTGGACGTTTTGTTCTGGAAGTCCTAGAAAACTAAGGCAATGGATATTTTTCCTCTTCAGCATTTGGATTTTCTGAGGCGACTGCCTTTTCACATTGCTCTGTGTTAATCTGGAGCAAACCCAATAGAGAAACGTGTTAGCAGGGATTATGCCTGGAATTTCAAGAAGCTAGTGTAATCGAGGAAGAGGATTTTTTTTCCTTAGTATTCCCCATAAAAGATACAAAAAGTGCAATGTATCTCTTGTTGCCAAGGTCCTTGACTGTGTTGCATGTACTGTGACCTTGGAGTGGAGGCTACGCTGTGGGACAGCATAAGTAATAAATATAGCAGAAAGTGTGACTGAATCGTAGGAAACCTGCCGCGCCAGCAAGAGCAGACCGGCACAAGCTAGTGGGGAATCTAATGTTTAACATGATCTATTGTCACGGACATCGCCAAAGCCCCAGAGCAGAGGAGGACGACAGACGCACAATCCGAGGACAGCTTCTCTTAGCAGCAAGGGCTTGTGGGTTTTGTCTTTAACACAGATACCCATCTGGGAAAAAGAAGCAAGAAGGAATCTTTAAAAGTCTACATATGTGAAAACACCAAATCAAATGATCAAAATGAGCAGTACTGTGACATCTTTAAATTATGACTGTAAATGTACAATTCCTATAGTCCCCACAGTACCCTGGTCCAAGAAGACTTGTGCATTCCATTGAGGACTTTGTTTCTTTACGTAGTCAGAAATATAACCAAAGATACCATAATCCCCTAAATACTTTTGCTAGAGTGTATAAATTCATGACTCTGTAGCAGGTACACATTTCTCTTTTGACCTCACAGAAAGTATCTCCTGAGTGTGCTACTGGAAATATTTGAGGCATCGAGTTGCTACTTCACTGATGTTTGAATTGACATGAAGATAGCAGAAAATATTTTATAGGAGGAAACTAGTCACTTTAGAAGGGTGACTAGTTACTAAACTCTAGGGGACCTTAAGAACAGGCAATCACAGACATAAATGTCTCACCAAATGGAATGAGGGTGTCTTCAGAGAGGGGGCACAAACAAATACAAGGACATGAAAACACAATGAAAGGGAAAAAAGACAAAAGAGAAAGTATCCGACAGAAAAATTACAACTGCTACACTTTGTTCCTCATTTAAATCATAGAATTTCAAAACATGATATCTTTAAATCTTTTTTTCCTCAGGCATCTGATAATAGGTGAGGAAATCCAAACTTCCATACATTATCATAAATTTAAAAATATCTTGGAATAAAGTTAGAATTATTTTCTTTCAATAGTCCCTTTAGCAATACAGTGGAAGACTTGAGTAGGTTCTGCCAAACACATGCCTCAAAAAATATAAAAATATTACCCGCGAGCATTTTATAGGAGACAATCGAAGGCTCCTGGACTAATTTTGAAGATCCTATTTTTACAAGGGAGATGTCTAGTTTATTCCTGTACATTTCAATACTCACAAAAATACAAGAAAGAAGAAAGATATTAGCTTGAATTTTGGCAGATAAACCACTTTTCCCCTCTGTATCCTGTGGGCATGAGACCTCAAGCTCCAAATGGTAGTATCAGCTTCCAATTTTTCAACACTAATGGAAACACATTTTATACAAATGAGCCTCAATCATTAAATCTAGGATGATGGTGGAAATGAAAGTGATTTTTGTATGTCATTGGCCTCTCTACTATCGTTTTTCTTTTTGCTTGTTAGACTGAGATAAATATTTCTAGCTTTGATTTTCGAACATCAGATGGATTGCAGTTATGGCCTTCTTGGGTTTAGAGACAGCCGTGTGACTGGGAGGGGCAATTTAGCGTGAGTAGAAGTGATATCTACTACTTTCAGAAACCATTCATTCCATTACTTATAGGATCCTGTCCCTTTTGCATCTTCCGTAAGACAGGCTGCTTGGACTCCCGGTTTCTGCTTCAACAGGCAAAACGCTTAGATGTTCTTGCAACAATGATTCTGACGAACTCTGAACCAATCAAACATCAATGACTTTTCTTAGATTTATCATAGACTTGAGATCATTCGTGAAACTGGAGACACAGACTCATACAGAAAATCATGGCTGAGATCAGCACACTTTTAGCAGAAGTTGCTAGTGCCAGCAACTTGTAATAACCTGTAAATGGTAATTTTGACAAACTAATAGAAGCTGAGTGTGGAACAAAGGAAGAGTCTAACTAAAGTCCCTGAAGGCACACTGTTAGGCTGGACTTTTCTTTTGTGTGCTGTCTCTGAGAACCACACCAACCGCTGAGTTATCCAGCAAAATCTCTTCTTCTTTCAGACATTCTTAGGAAAGCCCAAAACCACAGGGCAGAAACAAAGGATGGGAAACCCAGAGAAAAACAAAGCCTGTAACACTTAAAACAACTGCACATTTTGAACACAGACCAATCACTAGTCCAATTAACACAAAACTTGACATTTAAGAAAATTACTCCAATTCTGATTACCCAAATCATCACATGTTACTTTTAAGAAGAACAAATTACAATGAACACTAAAAGGTAAGCAAACAACCCAAAACAACAACAACAACTCTAACATGATATGACAGCAAGCAACTATGACACAGGATTTAGTATTTTCAGTTAAAATCAAAACACTAAATTGAACATTGAAATTGCAATATTAATAATATTAAAATAGCCATAACTAATACTGTCAGGATTATACTACAAAAAGCATGTAGTGCACTAAAACGGTTGGTGATGTAAGTAGACATTATTTTTAAAAAAAAATGAATGCTATAAATCAAAATGACAAACAAACATGAAGAATCACTTTCTTAGGCACTGGGAACTGGCCACGGCTAAGCACTTAGTGTCCTCCAAGATGTGTCAATAGAAATTCCTAAACTGGAATGGAAAGAGAAAAAGAAACCTAAAAAAACCTGAGTAGACAATTGTGGGAAAAATTATAAATGGTATAACATATGTGTAGTAGCAATACCAGAAAGGGAAGAGTAAGGGAAAGGTTTATTTGAAGTAATAATGAATTAGCATTTTCTAAATATTTTTGGGGGGTGCTGGGGATCGAACTCGGGGCCTATCCACAACCCCACTAAATTATTTTTATTAGTACATGTTCGCAGTACATAATGATTACATTCCTTGTGGAGAATTGATGCATGTACAAAACACATCAATTCTTTTTTCCATTTCTTTTCCCTCTCTCCATCTCTTTGTACTCTTCCATTGTACAAAAGCCCTATCTGCCTAATTCCTGTTATCTGTTATTTTGCTCTTTATTTATGTTTTGGGTTTCTCACATAAGAGAAACCACGCGACATTTGAGCTTGTATGTGTGATTTATTTCACTTAAAATTATGGCCTCAAGATGTATCCATTTTCTCACACATAATGCAAGTTTATCCTTCCTTATAGCATGGTAGTCCTCCACTGCATATAAATGCCACATTTTCTTTATCCATTTATTTTTAGTAGACATATTTGGCTGCTTCCAAGATTTAGCTATTATGAGTTGTGCTACTATAAACATAGGTGTGCGTGTATCACTGTAATATGATGTCTTTAACTATTTTAAGAAGAGACCTAGAAGGTGAATAGCTGGGTCAAACAGAATTTCTAGTTTTAGTTTTTTTGAGGAAACTCTATACTGATTTCCATAACGGTTGTACTAGTTGACATTCCCATCAGCAATGTAAAAGGACTCTTTCTCCCCCATAGCCTCTCCAGCATTTGTTATTATTTGATTTCTTGATGATAGCCATTCTTTCTGGAGGCAGGTGGAATCTCAGTGTTATTTTAATTTGTGTTTCTCAAATGGCCAGAGATGTTGAATATTTTTATGTACTTATTGGCCATTTATATTTCTTCTGAGAAGGGGCTATTCATTCCACTTGTCTATTTTTATTGGATCTTTTATTTCAAGGAAGTCTAATTATTTTGAGTTCCTTACATATTCTAGACATTAGTCCTCTGGCTGAAGAGTAGATATCAACATTTTTTTTCCCCTTTGAGGATTGTTTCCTCATTCTGTTGTTTCCTTTGTTGAGCAAAACCTTTTTGACTTTATATGATCTAATTTGTTGATTCGTGGTATTATACCTTGCAAAATAGAGATAGTTCAGAAAGTTTTTTCTATTCCAGCATCCTCAAAAGTTTTACCCAATTACTTTCCAGCAGATAGTTTGTGTTTTAACATTGAGATATTTGACCCATTCTTATTTTAGTTAATACACAGTGAGAGATAGAGTTCTGGATTTAATCTTCTGCATACTGATAGCCAGTTTTCCAGGAACCATTTGTCAAATAGGTGATCTTTCTTCCGGCATGTTTTTGGATCTTTGGCAATGATCAGATAGCTGAATGTGCCCAGGGTTGTTTCTGCATCCTCTATGGTATATTCACTGATCCACACATCTGTTTTTTTTTTTTATCTCTTTTTAATCACTGTAGCTTTGTAGTATAACTTGATGTCTGAGATTGTGATGTTTCCTCCTTTGCTTTCATTGCCCAGGATTATTTTTGCTATTCTAATTTCCTTATTGTTTCATATGAGTTTTAGAGTTGTTTTCTCTAGTTCTGTGAGGAATGCTATTGGTATTTTGATTAGGATTGCATTAAGTCTGTACAAAAATTTCAAAATTATGGTCATTTTATCAATATGTGTTCTACCTATCAAGAAACAAGGGGTATCTTTCCATTTTTAAAACATCATGTTTTTAAATTTTTTTCCTTGGTGGTCTATGATAATAGGTGAGGTATCTAAACTTTTACCTATTATTATAGAAAAAGTTTTATTGGAATAAAAGTAGGTTTATTGCCTTTCAATAGTTCGCTTAGCGAGAGCGTGGAAGACTTGAGTAGATTCTGGAGAGACATATGCCTCAAAAAGCATAGTATTTTCTTATGTCCTCTTTGATCTCCTTTTTGCAAGTACTGTAGTTTTATTCATAGAAGTCTTTCACTTCTTTGGTTAGGTTAATTCCTAAGTCTTTAATTTTTCTTGAGGCTATTGTGAATGGTATTGATTTGCTGATTTCTTCCTTGATGGGTTCATTATTGGTGTACAGGAATGATACTGATTTTTGTGTTGATTTTGCTTCCTGTTATGCTACTGAATTTGGTGACTAATTGTAGCAGTCTTAGTGCGAGTTTTTGAGTCTTCTTTGCAGAGGATCATGTCATCAGCAAATAATAGTAACTTGCCTTCTTTGTTTCCTATACACGTCTTTTTTATTTCTTTCTCTCGCCTCATTTACCTGGATGATGTTTTCAAACCTATATTGAATGGGAGTGGTGATAGTAGACATATTTGTCTTTTTCTTGATCTTAGGGGGAAACTTTCAGCTTTTTCTGATTTAATAAGATGTTGCCCACTGGTTTGTCACAAATGCTTTTTATTCGACTGAGAGAAGGTCCTTATGTAAGTATTTTCTTCAGGCTTTTCATCATGAATGGATGACGGATTCTGTCAAAGTATTTTCTTTTTCTGTGTCACTTGAGACGATCATGTGATTTTTGTCCTTGCTTCTGTTAATGTGGTGTGTTACATCTGTTGATTCATGCATGTTGAACCATCTGTGTATCCCTGGGATGAATCCTACTTTTTCAGGATGTCAGATCTAAGTTAATGACAGATGCCAAACCATATATCAAGGTAGTTTGGAGACACTGAACTGGTAAAATACCCAAAAGCTACCCCCAGGCACATATATGCAAACTGAGAAAACACACACACAGTAAAAATTTCAAAAAGAACCAAAGTTTAAGAATAACTTACATATTGAGAAACATACATAATAACTGCATCAGATTTCTTGAAGAATGTTTATAAGCAAGACACAATTTGAGTGAAATATTCCAGATACATAATGAAAGAAAGAAGGAAGGGTGAAAAGAAGAAAGGAAAGAAAAAGAAAAAAAAAACAGAATTTTATACCCAGAAACACCACCCTTCAAGAAAAAGGAGAAGCTGAGTGTGGTGATACGTAATGGGAACGTTTATGCCTCTGGAGGATGCAGTAGAGGACTACAAGTTTGAGGTCAGCCTAGACAGCACCACGAGATCCTACTTTTAAAAATAAAGGTAAAGGAGAAATAATGATTTTTTATAAACAAATAAAACTTAAAGGACTTTTTTGCCATAGATTGCAAGAAATGTTAAGAGAAAATTTATTTAGAGTAGAAATATGAATCAGGTCAAATACTTGGCTCTACCTAAGAAATGGAACAGCATAAGATAAGGAACAACTAAAGTGAAAATATTTGTTTCTTATTTCTAATAGATCTAATAAATTACTGTTTGTTCAAAGTAACAGGGATGCAAATGTATTAGACAGTTAAAACTTATGAATAAGATGAGTGACAGTAATGTTATAAAGGAGAAATGTGGAAAACTGTTGTATGTTACCAATACTACCTGCAAATCAATAGTTTTATATGAGTTAACTAAGAATATTTCTAAAGTCATATTGCAAATTCATGGAAAATATAAACATGTGGATTGACGGAAGTATAAATAATATAATGTCACAGGAGAAAAAATGGAAATAATTAAAATGCTCTATGAAGAACAAAGAAGCCAGTAAAAAGCAGAAAGATAAGAATTTAAAATGTGTAGAAAACAGGTGTGGATATAGGAATATTCATCTAAACATAATAATAATCACTTTTATTTGAGTGATTAAAATACCAATTAAAAGAAAAGATAGAGTGTATTTTTAAAAAGACAAAAGTGTGTGCCTTGCAAAAGAAATCTACTTTAAACATAAAAGTATAGATCAGTTAAAATTAAAGTGATAAAGGAATAGCTATCAGGTTAACACTAAGAGGAAAGCTTAGATGAAAGGTAGACTTCAGAATAAGGAAAATTATCCACTATAAATGGGTGTAATATAATAAAAAGAAGTTAGTTGTGTAAGACAACATGCTTGCACCTGATGTCAGACTGTCAAGTTATATGAGGCAAAAGTAGTGATTGAATTAAAAAGGAAATAGGCATTATTATACTTTGACTCTTCAGCTTTTCTGTATCAGTCCTTCATAGACCCACTAGGTAGAAAATCAGAAGGAAACTTGGAAGTGCACAGGATCATAATTCAACTGGTCTAAAGGAGTTTTAAAAAATATTTTATCCAAGAACAAAAGAAGCACATTTTTCTCAAAGTGACATAGATAATTCACTAAATACAGCAAATACCAGGCAACAAAATATACCTAAACAAATTTAAGAGAACAGAAATCATCCAAAACATGTTTTTGAACAAGAATGGAATTAAACTAGAAATCAAGAAGAAAATAATAGCTGGGAAATTCTAAATTATTTGAAGATTAAACACAAGTTTCTAGGGGTTGAGGATTAAGCACTTGCCTAGCAAGCACAAAGCCCAGAGTTCAAATCCCAGTACCACCACCCCAGGAAAAAAAAAAAAAAACAAAAAAAAACAAAAAAACTTCTATACACAGGCTTTAAAGAGAGTAAACTTTTAATATATTTAACAACATGAAAAGGATATCAGTTTCTTTTGTTTGTTTGATTTGGTTCTGGGGATCGAACTCAGGGTCTCATGCTTTCCAGGCAAGCACTCTAACCATTGAGCTAAGTCCCCAACCCCACTACATGAATAGGAAAATATACCTTTTTCATATTTTTGATACACTGAAAGCACTCCTTAAGGAGAAAATCCTATCACTGAGCATGTACATTAGCAAAGAAAGATACACAAACAATAACCTAAATTTCACCTTATGAAGAGCACATGAATTAAAAGAAGGCAGTCAAAAATAATGAGTGAAGATTAGATCAGAAAATGGAATTGAAAACACGAAATCTCTAGAAGAAATCAACAAAACCCAAATTTTCCTTTTGAAAAAATCAATAAAATTGATAAACCTGTGGCCACAGTAGCCAATAAAAGGTACAAGGCAAAAATCACTAATGTCAGAAAAGAAAAAGAGACCATCATTACTGATTCAATGGATGCTAAAGGATAATAAAAGGATATTATGAACAACTCTATTGCCTAAAAATTAGATAACTTGGATTAAATGAACCAATTTCTTGGAAAACTCAAACTACCAATACTTACTCAAGTAGAAATATATTATACAAATAGGGCTGCATCTATTAAAGAAGCTGAATCAATGTTACTTTGCAGAAAGAGGACAGCAGGCTTTTATGTTGTACTAGTGGATTTACACATGTTTAGGAAGAAATCATAACAATTCTCTGTGATTGTTAAGACCATTTTCTAGCTCACGTATGAGTCCAGGACAATTCGAATATCAAAACCAGACATAAACATTAAAAGATCAATCTCTCATGAACAAGAAGGTAATCCCTTGAGAAAATATTTGTAAATAGGTTCTAACAATGTATGGAACCAATTATATGTAATTGTGAAGCAAGATTTACTCTTGTGAATGCCACAGAGGGACACATTTGGTTTATGTGGGCCTACGCCAAGGAGTACCTCAAGCCACCAGAACCTGCAGCATGGAAGGCAGGACGTTCCCTTCTTTGGAAGTAAATGTTCCCTGCTGATGTCCTGATTTCAGATTTGTGGCCTCTGGAAGGTGGAAGAGTATATTTCAGTTGTATCAACCCAGCAAATTTGTGGTGATTTTTATAGAAGTCACAGGAACATAATACAAAGTCTAATAAAGTATAGGTATCTTTTTCTTTTTTTTTCCCCAGTCCTGTGGGTTGAACCCAGGTCCATTGAGCTACATCCCCACATGATCCTGTTCTTTCCTTCTGATTTTTTTTTCTTTGCTTTTTATTTTGATACAGGATCTTGCCAAGTCTCTAAGTTGTCCAGTCTGGGCTCAAACTCAGCTCTTCCAGGCTCAGTCTCCCAGAATGATGGGATTATGGGCCTGCATCACTGTACCCATAAAGTACCTGGTATTTTGAATTCTCAGTCCTCGTACTCTTGTACAAATATTTACAGTGTGGTGAATATCATCGAGGGAGATCCTAATCTGATCATTCAAGATAGAAGCCCCTAGGATCTCTGTTAGGTATAAAAGCAAGAGGAAAAGGAGCATGATTTAACTTTATGTCCCACATTATATTCTACACTCAGGGTTTTGGCCTCCCTCAGAGTGAGTTACCACCACAATAGAGTGGCTTAAACCATGGAAATTTATTTCTTACGCTTCTAGAGGCTAAGAATTCCAAAATCAGCGTGCCAAGCAATTTGTCTCCTGGCGAGGGTTCTCGTTTGCTTTTTCAGATAGCCAGCTTTTTGTTGTATCCATACATAGTAGAGAAAGATTATCTTTCTAGTGTCTCTATGTAAGGATTCTATTCCTTTCATGAAAGTTTGTTTTTATCACCTAATTACCTCCCAAAGGACCCACCTCCAAAAGCCTTCACCATGGGGATTAGCATTTCAACACAGGAATTTAGAGTGTAGGATAAAATTCGGGCCATAGCAGAACTCTTTTCAAAACATCCACTCAAACAAACATCAGAAAGCAGAATTGTAGTATGACATGGATACTATTGCTTAATGCAGGAAATAAAATATTCAGAGGAGGCATAGTGGGAAAGCTAGAATTGATTCTTTAAGCACTGAAAGGAAACAATGAATAAATATTATTGGCTGACCATTTGAAAAAATAGTAGACTAACTGAACAAGTTTGAGCCAATTGCCATATTCTATATTTAACATTTTTGTGACAAAATTATTTTTGTGCTAAAGATTTCCCCTGTGTCTTCATTGCCTGATTGAGGTGCACTCTTTAACAATATTTTTAATACACAACTTAAACAGATTGAGAAATAGTTTGGACAGATGGTACAATGTACCCAAACCACAACATGGTTTACCTATTCTTAAAATTTTAACAAAGTTGCTCAGTTTTTCAGATTTATGTTCTTTTTTTTCCTGGAATTTTAAAAATATCTTTGGAAAATAAGTCATCTCACAACTAATTTTAATTTAGTAACAAGTAACAAATTGGGTAATAATTTCTTAATAATAAATAGAACTATAGAACCCCAACAGAATAATGGTAAGTACCTCTGGGACTTGGAAAACATCTTTACATACTAGCATGTTCTATTTTTTTAATTAAATTTAGATCACTTTTTGATAGTGTTCAGATTGCTGTGTACAATCAATGAGTATTAAATTTTCTAGGATATATTTGATAAAATGCTGTTGAAAGTCATTATGAAAAATGATGCTGTAATAGCAAAATACAGCAAGAATATGTCATGCTCAATATTGAAAACTCTCCTATGACATTTACTGGTATGAATACCTGTACTTTCTTGAATGTTTTCATAAAATATTCTCAGTGATAAGCTTTGAATGATACAACTATAGTTGGGTTTTCTTTTCCTTTTTTCTTTCTTTCCTTGTGTTTTTAAATTTTATTTTTAAAATTTTTCATCAGTACATATTTCAGTATATAATATTTACATTCATTGTGGGGAATTGGTACATGTACATAATATACATTAATTATTTTTTACGGCCTTCACCTTCTCTCCCTCTTCTCCACTTTACATTTCCTTGAATGTTCAAAATTCTAAACTCAAGAAGTTCATGTCCACCAAATTTATATTTGGTTTAGATGTTGAGAATCAAAGGCGTGTAGAAGAAATGCCTGAACGATAGTCCTCTCTTGCCCGTACAATTTTTGCGGGGAGTGTTTGTGTTTACCTCTCCAAAGCTGAGTCTCATTTTATTTACAACAAGGATGTTAGTTTAATTCATGTTCTCAGGAAAAATACTTGCGCACTTGACTTCTCTTGTATTTAGAGCTGTCTGTGTGACTTAGGTCTGAATATCACCATAAATGACAAAGAAGTGGCATGGGAGGAAGGCAGTTTTTTGAAAGTCATTTAAAGAGAAACTGGCTTATGTGGCTGTCTCTTTGTTCCCTTCCTACTTAACACTTTTTATTTTTTGACCTGAAACATTATACTAAATTAGATAAATAGGAAACATCCTTCATTCATGAGAGTGAAAAGCAGGGCTAACAATGATGAGTCAGAAATACAAAGAAACCATGGGACATTTGTGACATTACTGAGCTGCTCTATCTGCCCTCCACTGTTTACATTTGAATTTTTTCAGATTATAAAAATAAACCCTTCTATGTTGAAGTTCTGTAATTTGAATTTTCTTTATATGCGAATGAGGAAACGTCTTTCATCTTCTCTCTGCAGCAGAATTCAACGTGGAATGAAGATGAAGTACTGCAGATCCACAAGATTATAATGACCCAGTTCCTGGGGTGTGGGAATTTCTTTTAAAATTAAATAGACAACATCAATCATATAGTCAGCATTAAGTTACTTCCAGATTAAAATGAGTTCTGCAGTTGGATGTATGTGTAAGTGTTGGTGTGTGTGTGCATAAGTGTGTTTGTGTGTGAAAAGTTTCACTCAATTGTCTCACCAAAGATACAAAATTATTTTGCATTTATGTCATTGGAAATTCTTTTCAAATTCTGTCTTTGTAGTCAAATCCCTCTATGACTTTGCTGACAAGAGCAACATACTAATATTTGAATTTCAATAATAATTTTTAATGTGAGTAAATATACGAAGATTAGAATTATTTACAGTGGAATAAAAGTACATCTCAAATTTCTGTACTATTTTTTACTTTGGCAAGTTTTAAACTTTTAATATGTTATTTTAAATCTTGCATCTGTAAAGTATTTGTATTCTAAATGAAACAGCATTTTTTTCCTACAATATTGCTTTTACACAAAAAATGTCAGCATCAGATGTCAGTTGTGTAAGCCGTAATAGCAAATAAATAAATAAATATTTTGAACAAAATGCCATATGCTGTGTTAAAAAATAAAATGATATATTTTGATTTTCTTTTAAGGAAAAAAGTAAGCAAATCCATTTTTAACAACTTCACCAACTTTTCTAATATTAATTATTCAGTCCTCTTTATTTTACAAATCTTCCTGCAGACTTAATTAAAAACACATTTACGCAGAGAATGAAGCCATATGTGCATGTAACATTTGCTTAGTTTATTACTCACAATATTTTTCATTTAAATGAATTAATCCTTTTATTGAAAATATTTAAGAAGAAAATATATAATGTAATTTTCTAAATGTACAATTCAAATTAATTTACTGGGGCATATAATTGGTCTTATTCATCTCAGTGTTAAAGAAAGCTTTTAATATTATTCCTATACCTTTTTGTTTTATTAAACTGATATTTACAAAGCAAATTTCTAATAAGCCTCATCTACATCCTACATTGTCACAATTAGTGAATCAGTATTGATACACCATTAATAATTAAAACTCATATCTTATATGGATTTTCTTAATTTTTAGCTAATGTCATTTCTCCCCCAAGATTTCATCCAGGATACAGTAACTTTTTTTAAATTTTATTTTAATGGTACATTTTAGATGCACATAGTGATAACATTCATCATAGGGGATTTGTACATGTACATGACATATCTTGTTGCTTCTTTTTTTCCCCATTCCCCTCCCCTCACCCCCTCCTCCCTCCCTATGTACAAAAGCTTTGTTTCCGTTTTTTTCTTCTATTTCCTATTTCTCTTGTCCCTCTGTCCCCTCACCTTGTTCCCCTTCCCATATGAACACTTTCTTCCTTTCCCAATGTAATATATTTTAGTCTTTATTTACACTTTTAGTTTCTTACACCAGAGAAACGATGTGGTATTTAAACATGTGTGTCCAATTTATTTCCTTTAAGAGTATGGTCTCAAGATGCATCCATTTACCTCAAAATATCTCAAGCAGAGTAGTACTCCATTGTATAAAAAAACAAAACAAAACACATTTTCTTTATCCATTCCTCAGTTGATGGACATTTGGGCTGTTTCAAGATTTGGCTATTACAAACTATGCTGCTATAAACATGGGTGTGCATGTATCACAGACTCACTGAGAGAGAAATTAGGGAAACAACACCTTGCACAATAGCATCCAAAAAAAGTGAAGTACCTAGGAATCAATTCAACAAAGCAAGTAAAAGACCTATACATCAAAAACTACAATACTTGAAAAAGGAGATTGAAGAAGATACCAGAAAATGGAAAGATAGCCCTTGTTCTTGGGTAGGAAGAACCAATATAGTGAAAATGGCCATACTTCCAATTTAATGCAATTCCAATTAAAATACCAGTAGAAAACCTTACAGAATTAGAGAAAACAATCCTAAAATTAGTTTGAAACCAAAAGAAATCAAGACCAGCAAAAGCAATTCTGGTCATCACGATCCCTGACCTGAAATTATATTACAGGACACAATATCAAATTTAGTAGTTATGAGTAGGATGGTCTTAGAGACTATAAAATTTGCTCAGACTTTTTCATAATCTTGAGAATTTTATGGAATCTTGGTACTTTACAGAACAGTCAAACATTTGGATTTTTCTCATCTTATTTATCTGTTTCTTCATATTGAAGATACATGATATCAGTATCAACTGTCACTGCATACATTAGCCTTCATCTGGATAGCATAGTACTAGCCATATTTCTTTGCAGTAAAGTGACTATTTTTTCTACTTTGGCATACAGTATTTTTTTTTAATGAGTCCACTTTTGCCGTTTGCACTTAAAGAAATTTATGTTTCACTTTGTTAAGTATAAAGCAACTACATAAATTATTTTGAATTTTCATAGACGCATTTCCCTATTTCCCCCATTTTGTTTAACAAATCGTCTTATGTTAGTATGAATACACAGATTTTTTTTTTTAACTTTGGGATATAATTCAATTGTACATTTGTTATTTCGTCATGTATATTTTTCCACATTTGGATGGTGAGAGCTCTTGAATGTGGCTCCTGTTTCCTTTTAAAATAGCCCACTATTGCCTGTTGTCTTCCTAGCGTGGCAAAGATGCTCGATGTGTTTCTTTTGTTTCTCATATTCCAGTCCTAGAAGCTGATATTTCTACGTAAAACCTTGTTTATTTGTTTGGAAAATGGTATTATTGATCAAGATCAGACATCAGTGGTTTCTTCTTATTTTTATTAAAATATTTTACACGGGTCAGTATAGTATGATGTCTTTAACTCTTTCAGAATATACACATGAGATGAATGGATAAAAATATGTACTATATATATACCATGGAATTCTACTGAGTCCTGAAGAAGGAGATCATGTCACTTGCAGGAAAATGGATGGAAATTGAGACCATCTTGTTAAATGAAGTAACTCAGACACAGAAAGTTAAATATCACAAGGTTTCTCTTACATGAGAATCCAAAAATTAAATGAAGGAGTAAAACAAAGGAGACATGGTAAAAAACAAAAAGGAAGACTTGTTTCAGATGAGCAAGGAGAGAGAGGAAGGGGTGGGGGAGGGAGGAGATTTAAAGGGATTGAAGATGATCAAATTATGCTACAAAATGTCCCGATTCCCAAAAACAAATGCAAATGTTATGTATGGCAAACATATGCCCTCCAAAATACAAGAAGCTACCCTAACAGTTCACCTTACTGAAAATACATTCAAAAAAAGTAGATGGTTTTCTCACATCTACTTTTCCTTCATTTTCTCTGATATAGTTCCATTTCAGGAATACTTTGATATTTTCTAGATGTATGCATCTTCTCCATCTAATCATTTTCCTGTCTATTATTTCTTATTGCTCACGTGAAAAACTAGATTGTACACATTACTGAGTCTTGTTCCTTTTCATATCAGCTCATATGGAGAAAGTAATCATGTAGGTAGGTTGCAAACATATAAATTATAGCATAAAATCTCTTCCCTTACATTCTTCCATGATTTTTCAGCTTCACTTGCTCGGAGTAAAATTATCCTATGATACTAATATATTCAGGATAATGTGTGTTCTGGTGTGTATTAGTCAGATTTTCATCCCCTGGACAAAATACCTAACATGCAAAACTTAAAGGAGAAAAGGTTTATTTGAAGTCATGGTTTCAGAGAATTCAGTCCATGGTTGGCTTCCTGTAATACAGCAATATCATTGTACTGAGGAATGACAGAGGGAAGATGTTCACTTCCTGCTAGTGAAACACAACAAGAAGGAAAGAACACAAGATGAGATATGATTTGGAGTCGCAGTCCCAGGGACCTACTTCCTGCCATGTGGCTCCACCTCCCAATAGCTGATCCATCTACAGACCTGTCAGTGGGCTGATCCACCCAAGAAGTCAATAACCTCTCTGAGTGTCTCGATCCAAGTTGACAACCAAAGTATGATACTTTACCTGAATGTTTTTGTACAAAATATTTTGAGTGCTAAGAGGGACTTACATTTATTACTTGTGTGAACTCAGCTAAAAATTACAGTAGTTACAACGACTGTGAAATCCAGAAGTGCAAGTAACTCCAGGCTCAATCAGGTGATGAATTAAGATGAAAACACAGAATTGACTTTTCCTTTGCATTTGAAATCAAGATACAAACAGAGATAAAAACAAGGTTGAAGCTTAATTTCCCATTCCTTTCCTAGAGCGAGCGTAACCACCTTTGTGACCTTACTAAATAATGATTTTTATAATTTATTTTAAAGGTTATCATACTGGTAATTATTTTTGTATTATCATTTTTGTGGAACATCATCATACCTATTTGGACAGATTATATAATTTACACGAATATTTTGCATGAGAAGGTGTGTGAATATAGTGACTGAACGTGTACTGAATGGCCATTGTGAGAGCCTTCTAAAATGGTCACCTAAATGCATGGCTGAGAACTTCCATACTACTTCCAGCTGCCAGAAACATGTAACAAGCTGATACTGGAAGAAGGGGCAAGATACGTTTTTCTTCGAAACTACAGAGGAGTTGGATTTTATTCATCACTAGAACCCATTGCTGGTTAGCCATTGCATAATAAACTACCAAGCTTGAAGAGGAACATGATCAGTGTTGAATCTACAGGGACGGGATATTTTAGTGTTTTATCATCTTTACTGGCATTTGGACACTGCCTTTGATCTATTAATGACTCCTTTTTTATACTCATCAAAATAGAAAACAAAGAGAAATCAATGTCTTCTCCAAGAAAGTCTTATAATACTCATTTGATATACTTCTCAGAAATATTTCAATTCTTTGACATTATGTCATCAATAGGCTGGACAAATTTTTACACACTGTAAATTACTAGTTGGTATCCAAATATTTAATTACAGTCATAAAATTTTTTACATTTGCCAATTCCATCCAAAAGGATATAAAAAGAAAAAAGGAAAGAAAAAACTTCTTACATTGTACTTCATGCTTTCTTAATACTGCAAAGTGAAGAATGAAGTAAAACCAAAAGTCACGCAACTTCACTGTGAAATTTTATTCCCTATTAAAAAAGAAATGAATGGACTTGCAATATAAACTATAAATAATTTGGTGTCTTTGAATAGATACATATTTCATACCTGGAAATTTATCTAAATCTTCTACACAAAATAACCTACAGGCATCCAAGACTGAGTGGCAAGCATATGCATACAAAAGCCGACAGATAACGTCCCACTACAATAAAAAGAGCCAGACATTGGGTCCTTTATACTTTTACATCTCATGGAATTATATATAACTAATTTCACTGTTGACAAAAAGCCTTTGGCTACAATATTTTTTATCAATTTGTTTTGCTTTGGTTCAGTAAACCTCTTGACTTATCTTCTCCCAATGTGAAAAAGAAAATCCCTCAGCTAAGCTGTTCTAGGGGTGACAAAGCATCTCAACAAATACAACAACAACAAAAAAGACTTCCTCAGCCACCACAGCTCTTCGGCAGCAAGTGTCAGAGGTCTTAAATTGGGAACAAACTTCAGAAACTTCCACTGTGGAATAAAACTTTCTCATCCAATTAGAAGCAAGGCTGGTCTCTAAATCTAACTCAATTTTCTGAATATGGGAGATAGATAGCACTACCTACAATTTATATGTATCCTGTCCTCAAAACGACTTCAGCCTCAAGACTTTCCTCTAGCCAAGAACTCATGCATTAGTAAGTAAACACCCAACAGAGTTTTGAACTGTCCATTAAATGGCTTATTCACAGTAGATAAACCTGAGTCTTATAACTATTCACCATAGTAATGGTAAAATAAAAGGACTAGATGTTCTGCAGAGTCCCTAAGGTAGAACTCGGACCATGATATTCCTGAGGTAGGCCCTGTCTAATGTTTACTAAGGGCTGGACATGTTGATGTAGTTAGATTCTGCTCTACACGGATATTCTAGCTCCAGGAAGTCTGAAGCTTTTGGATTAGTTAGTAGGTCAGTGACAGAAATATATTGTGAAAGTTTAAATTAAACAAAAATGTACTATAGTAAAAGACACATTGCCATTAATCCTCCTCAAACTACTGCTCTTGCTTTGAACACACTTACCATTCTTGCCACTTTTGGAAGCAGTTTTGGAAGATGCATTTTGCGAGTGTCTTTGAGAGCTGTAATTACAAATACAGTGAACACTGACACCAAGCTCCATCCGACGGAACCGCAGGCCTATAAAACATTACAGTGTGTTCTCAGCCACCTTATCCACTGAAGCTTGCACTGTGTGATGTCTAGCTATTCCCCAAAGTCAAAATGACCATGAGAGGTAAATGTTTTGAATCATCTGAGGACATCCAGGCAACCATGACAGTGAACTAAAGATAGTCAAGAAAGAAGACTTCCAGAACTGCTTCAGAAAATGGCAAGAATGATGAGATAAGTGTGTTCAAAGTAACAGAGAATGTTTTCAGGAGGATTAATGGAATTGCATTTTTTATTGTAATGCATTCTTTTAAAATTTATACATTCACTATATTTTTCAATTGCATCACAAATTTCTTCCTCCGGTCTGTTTATTTCTTTCCTTATCTCTCAACAGGTTTAGATTTGATATTTCTTAATACATAACCTGAATCTTACACCCAGCTCAGAGACTGTATTTCTTCAGAACTCAACCTACAACATATGACTTTAGTGGTGGCCAGGAAGCTGAGAGAAGGATGTGGAAGAATATGCCCTTCCAGGTCACACTCCAGTGAACCACCTCTCCCAACCAAGATCCTCCTTCTACTTCCAGCTCAGCTATGAACTCACTGATGGATTAATCCACTCTGGAGTATAGTACCACCAGAATCCAATCAACTTCCAAGAGCCCCATCTTTGAACATGATGCTAGAGTGCATATTTAAGATCTAGGAAAAAAACAAGTACATTGCTGAAGATTCCAAGCCCAAAGTCTCCTATGAGACTCAAGGCAAACTCTTTAAGCCCCTATAAAAATCAAACAAAAAGTTAAAGACTTCCAATATGCAATTGCACAGAAAAAATATTCCCATTACAAAAGGGAAAATTGGGCAACTCATAGGAATCGTACCACAACAAAATCAGCAGGGCAAACGTTAAATCTTGTAGCTCTATGTGCAGCACCAGAGGCAGGCTGCAGTGAGATGTGAACTGCCAAGAGTTAAGCAGTCGTGCCTCTATGGCTTTGCTGCTTGCAGTGTATGTGGCCTCTTTCTTGGGTGGGCTCTGGTCATTGCCTGCACCTTTCCTTAGTAGTCACTCCATGTTCATGGTCTCTTTAACTTACTTCTTTCTCCAGTGCACCTTTAGCTTCATTCTTGAAACGTGTTCTCTCAGGAGAGCAACTTCTTCCTTGGCCTTTCTTTAAAATCTGTGCAGAAGCCTCCCTGACTCTACAACTCTTACACTCTTCATGCCTGTGAAATTAGCACCACGTGGCTGACCCCCATGTCTGCTGCCAGCTCACTCAATAGCTGGACCATGGCTACTGTACTCTCTGAGTATTTGGATGGCTGAATTTGGGGGCTGACTTCCATAGGTGGCCCTTAGTGTACAAGGCACCCTGCAGCCGTCATTGCAAAGCAGTCTTCCAAAGGCACTTATGCTTTGATACTCTTGAGTTTGTAATGTGTGTGGTGAGACCAATTCCTGATGTAGTCTCAAGTCATCTGTTCTATTTTTTTGTGCAGTATATATATATATGGCTTTGCAGTGAGTTAGATTCTTCAATTTTTTATTTTTTATTTTGAGACAAGTTCTCACTAAGTCTCTAAGTTGCACAGGATGGGCTCAAACTTACAATCCTACTGCATAGTCTCCCAGAATGCTGAGATGACAGGCTGGTATGACCACTCCTTCCCTTTGGATTCTTTTCCATGGGACTAATCTTTTCAGTAACCATACTCTTTATGGTCCCAAATGTACTCATGCTTTCTT
This sequence comes from Hystrix cristata, assembly GCA_004026905.1. NCBI lineage: Eukaryota > Metazoa > Chordata > Mammalia > Rodentia > Hystricidae > Hystrix > Hystrix cristata. Next base: position 3,602 of record PVJO010017507.1, on the reverse strand, counting down.
TCTGGCCAAATTGTAAAATTTTGAAAATCATTCAGCTCTGTTCTTTGTTCCTGCTTCTCAATATACATCTGACTAAAAACTTTGGCAGTACCTATCCACAGCCTGAATGTTGGGCTGTCTTGAAATTTCTTCCACCAGATCAGTTAGCCCACCATCTATAAATTCTGCTTTGCAAAATGTCTTAGGACAAGGCCAAAATAAAGACAAATTCTTCTGCAGAGTGTAAGCCATATGGCTCCTACTCCAATTTCTCATAAAATTCTCTTTCCCCATCTGAAATATCTTGAACCTGACTTTTACTTTCTCCATTACTATCAGTATTTGAGTCATTTTAGCTCCTATCAGAATTGCCTATCAATTTTAACTTACACCATTTTAAGGATTTTCTAGCCTCCCACTTCAAATATTTCCAAGCTCTTCCCACAAACCAGTTCCAAAACCTTCCAAACCACGTCATCAGGTACAGTCACAACAATAACGCCACTTCTCTAGCACCAATTTTCTGCATCAGTCAGCTAATACAGAAACTTAATGGAGAAGAGATTTATTTTGGTTCATTTTTGTAGTGTGTTCAGTTCATAATTAGCTGGATCCAAGGCAAGAGATGCATAGAGGAAGAGCGTGACCAAGGAAAGTCACTCAACATGCTGGCCAGGAGCACAGAGAGAAAGGAGAAGCCAAGGAGAAAAACATACTCTTCTAGGTCTTATATCCAGTGATCTGCCTCCTCCAAGAAGGTCTGACCTTCTAAGGGTACAATCAAGGATGAATTTGTCAATGGATTAATCCACCGATTGACATAACAACCCCATAATCCGATCTCTTTCCAAAAGCCCCACTTCTGAACATGGAAGACTTTTGGGAGACATTCTAGATGTAAAGTATAACAGAACTGTTATAGTCTGTAGTATACGTATAAAATAGATTGGTTTACTCTTTGAGTTTTCATATTTATGTCAGTTTTATAGCTTTACATGGTACAACTTAATTATCTTTAAACTTTCAATTTATTTCAAAATGCTACGTAGTATTCTTAAAGAGTTCTTTATTATTTCTTTGTTAAAAATACTGTAATGAGTTGTACATTTGAGATGACATTTAGAACATCCTTGTTAATAGAACAAATGATGAAATTTTCTTTGGCAAGTGAAAATGGCAATTAAAGTATAAAATTATTGGTAAGTAGAACGAATGGTGATTTTGCTCCTCAAAAATAAAGCTACCTACATAATTACAAATTGCTTATATCATATACATGAAAGTATATTATATATATAATATATGTATACATTTGGAAGTTATTGTAGTTTTAAATTCTTATAAGTTTTATAAAACTTTATCAACATAAAACAGCCTGAAATAGGCACTAAAATAATTAAACAATGTGTTTTGATACAAAAAGTTGTCTATACGATTTGAAAAAAAAATACTCTTTACACAATTGAGTATAGTTCATCCTTAATTTAAAAAAAAAACAGCCTAAGTAAAAGAGCATGGTATTATTATTTCATAGAATATTCTTGGGACAACATCAAATCCTATAAAGAAAATATAAGAACATAGAAAAGTGTGTTTTGATGTAGATGAAGTAAAGCAATATCATTGCTGGGTTAGCTTGTGCCACTGCTGTGATTTCTCTCTCTTTACAGCTCCAGGATGTATTCTTTAAAAAAGTTTTATACACTTGGTTTTTGACTTCTACTTCTATAAACTTTCTCTTTTTTAGCACGGTAGACTCATGAACTTGGGCATTGTAAAATATGATTGTTAAAATATTGATTTCCCAAATGAGCAAAACAAGTGATACTATATAAATATTTTATGTTCTCTATTGTACTCTGTCATTACTTTCTCATTGTAAGAAACACCTCAGGGATATAATGTAACTTCCCTCACCAATCTGTTTATCACGGTTAACAGAACAAATGACAAAGTGCTAAAGTCCTGCTAAAGTTCAACAAGAGCAAATCACCACTTATCTAAAACATTTTCTTTATTAAATACCATAAACTAATTCTTACCTCTGTATAAAATAGCAACCATTATATTAAAATACAGTTGTTAACTACATTTTAATACAAAAATATATGTTTTTAAATAAAATGGCTGAAAACTGATGTTACCTAACAGCAACAAAAAAATAAATTGTAATGACAGGGGATTTAATTTAAAGATGATACATAGATGTAATTTAATCCCATAATACGGGATGTGATTTAAACATTTAAAGAGGAAGTGAATGCATTATTGGACAGAAGTTTGACTTTCTCTATTGATATAATCTAGCTTTCTTTTTTGTTTTTTTACACCTTTACACTCTGAAAGCAGACATTTTAAAAATGCTCATTTTTAATTAGTTTAAGACAAACAATAATAAATCTAACTGCTATTATTTATCCTCTTAGTATAAGTTCAATTCCATTTAAAATAACTGCATTTTCCAAAATCAGTTTACATAAAACAGCCTAAAATAGAGAAGGTTGGCATTCTCTTATATTTTTACATTTATCTAAGAAGTCAGGCTCTATTTCATATCTGGTTCGCATTCAATGTGCTATTTTACATTATATAAAAAATATGCCCAAATAGTGATAATACAAGAAGTTAGTAGTGACCTTTTCAGTTGATTATCAATACATTTTCATTCTATTTACGAAATGGTCATTTTAACGGGCCACTGAAAATACTTTACAAATGCTCTTCTTGGAGACAGCTCTCAAGATTTTTTCTCAGCCTCAAGTGTTTCATGCACGTCTCTGCTTTATCATGCATAATATTTTAAAATGCACAGATTATGGGTAGTCATCTAAAATTAATAATGCTGAATGCATCACATAGGACGTCTGTAAATGAACTTTTTTTTTTTTTTTGAGGCAGGATCTTGTTATGTATTGCGGGCTGGTCTTGAATTTGCTAGGTAGCTTCTCCTGCCTCAGTGTTTGGAGTGGCGGGATTACAGGCATGTGACACCGTGCCTAGAATGAATTAAAACTTTTGATTTTATTACAAGTATAATGCAACAAAGAAATCACTAACTACACTTTCAGTTTGGCACTGCTGCTTTGATTCATATAGATGTAGCAGTTTTAACTGTTAGAGACTTTGTATCATCAAATATCAACACACTGAAAATAAAATATGCCATTTAATCTTATTAAAAACAGTTTTTAAACCTAAAGACCCACAATGTTCCATTGATCAGTTATCAAGCAGGGTTCCTCTAATCCATCAGGTTAATGTGATTTTTTAAGTAAATGTGATTTCTTGCTGTATATAAAACTATTTAATTTCAGTTCACTTTCTTGATGTCAAAAATTTACAAAACACTAAATACAAAGGGGATTTCAGATTTTAATTTTTATATCTTTAAGTATCAAAAACATTGAAATTAATAACGTATAAAAGATTATTGTGTCTAAATAATACTTTCACTTGACTTGAACATTTTTATCTAAAATTAGGCTTGTAAACAAACGTCGACACACGTGCTTCAGTTTATCCAAATGATCGCTTACATTGAATGTAATTCAAACTTATTTAAGCTAACAAGATAATGTGATAAATGAGAAAATTTAACAAAGACTTTATTTTAAGAATATTAG